>CABFWB010004887.1:19817-52412 GCA_902151455.1 Timema bartmani | reverse complement strand
TCTTGATACTCGCGCTACTGCAGCGCCTTTCGTGATTGGCGCAGTGGTTAGATCGTGTAGCTTAGTCAGTGACTCCAACATAAACCACCACCAACTTGAATATTTTGTTCACAATGTCCGAATTTCACCTAAACCAAAATGTGCCTCCCCTAGTCTTGAGTGAAAGGACTAATGCCAAAAATCAACCAAATATCACAAACAATCTCAATTTTACTGAGCTTTGAAAATTAACATTAACTACATTTATTTGTTTATCCTGTTTTAGTAAATATTTTTCGCTGATTCTTCACTAGAGCCTTTGCCCCCCTTGACTCGATTTCCCACAACACTCCTTCTAATGTTGGGAAACTTTTTTCCCCCCTAGTATTAATCGCCTTCAATATATCAGGTTTCCATTCTTTTGCTACCTTTCCCCCCTTCACTGGTTGATTCAACTGATTAGACTTAACTCTTTATACATTTATTATCCTTTTCAATAATCTATATGGTTTCTAAAGAATTGTAAATGATGTATTATAGTAGTTTCTTAAATGACAAATCATCCACAGTGTGCGGGAAGCAGTTCTGTATGTTGGCCATTCTTCCCTGTCTTGTCAGTGAAAGGTATAAATTGCAACTAAAGAAATCTTTCTGTCTTTCTTTGATTTAGACATGGTATGAAACTTAAGCCCATGAGGAGGAATGAAATGGCCGTCTGTCTGCACCCAGACTTTCTTTCCCTTTTAAATCCCCTTCTTCAACTGCTAAATGGTTTAGCAAAATAAAAACTCGGGTAGAGAAACTGCTTCTAAAAGTCTTAATTTAAATCAACAACAAGATCTGGTGTTCAAGGATTTACGATGGTAGAATGAAATTAATTTTTTTCTTGGAAGTGTAATTATTTAGGCTAATTTAAACCAAGTTGAATGTTCATTATCAACGAAATCTTTAGCACATAGGCCCCTAAATAAATGTGTGTGGATTAGGACAAATTAATTAGTTTCATTATATGTTCAACAACACAAATTATACTAAATCCAATGTTGACTATACACATATAAAAATAAAATAAGCTGAAATATAACACTCCCTAAGGTTTATTTTCATACGATGAGCTATTTCAAACTTCAGCTTGCATTTTCTCATGTTTTAAAGATACCCGATGTGTTGGTAGCTCAGTCTTGGCTGTAAGGCAAGAAATATATGTATAAGATTTTTTTTAAATACCTGTCTGCAGGTTCACAAGTTTCCCCTAAGTGTATATGCTAAGTTATCCTTTCTATGTTATATTGTTTTTGAGCAACACACATATCTTCTCACGTGCTCGCAATATTATGTAAGAGTAAACATAATAAGCAAGAGATGCACACCCTGAGATTTAGTAGGAAAAAAAAATTAATACTGGTTTTTTGAGATAATCAAACTTGGGATAATATGATTATAGGTATCATGTTCATTAAAGTAAATAAATTGAAAAATGCTAAATCTCAAAATCTGAGGATTCCTATGATAATAATGCAACGTTTCAGGTGTCCAGATGTCTGAGTTTTGGAGCTTCCTGCACCAGCTTTTAAATAGCATATGGCTATAGTCTTAGCAAATAGGTACAGTTTTTTTTTTCAATACGCCTGTGGTCCACATCTTCAGGTCTCACAAAATTTAACTGTAAAGTTCTTAGTCTTTAAGTGTAATTGTTAGAACACAACTATACATTGAATTTTCTTTGTTACTATAGAGCTTAAGGTTCTTGATAATGGGCAATGTAATATATCTGTATGTAATAATAATAATAGTAATAATAATGGCCTTTATTTATCTGGCGAAGTTAAGGTGTTAGCCTTCTCTTTCTCTTAACCAGCGTTGAATACAACATGCACTATTACACTTACTGAAAAACAAACTAATTTTAATAAAGGAATATTCAAATATGTAGAAAAACATTCACTCGCTCATTCATACACTCATTTAAAGCTCGAGTAGTTTCAAGAACTCACTTTAGCTTGTTAGACCATAATATTGCGTAACCGCAAGCTTGAAGGTAATTTTAGATGTTAGGTGATGAGTCGAGTTATCTAGTTTGTTCCAAGCCTGTGATGCCAGTACAGTAAAAGAACGAGCATATGTTTGAGATCTATGTATGGGAATATACATCTGTGGAGTGAATTCTGATCTAGTAGCACGGATATGTTTATCTTCCAGAAATAGGGACTGTGAGGAGAGATATTGAGGCTGAGATGGTGATAATATTTTGTGAAGCAATAAGTGTAGCCTTCGCTTTTAATTTATTCTTAACCAACTCACTTTATTAAAATACTTAAAAGTATGGTTATGTCATTTTAAGTTAAATGTGTATCGAGCACATCTGTTTTGTAGTCGCTATAGTCGTTCTGCTAGATTGTCTTTTAAGTCATTGGATACTACATCGCAGTAGTCAAAGTGTGACATTATTAAGCTCTGGACAAGGATAATTTGCACATTTTCTGAGAGAAAATTCTTCTACTTTCTCAGCATACACTTTCTTGCAAATTGAAGTTACCTGATCTGTCCAATTAAGATTTTCATCAATAATCACGCCAAGGATTTTAGTCATATTTTCAGTTGTACTGTGGCTACTCCTAATTGCATGTCAGTCAGCAGGGAACAGTCCACATTCATTAGTAGCTTGTTCCTATAAGAATGGCTTGAGTTTTATCAGGGTTCAATTTAAGTCCATTTATTTCAGACCAGTCTAGGTCAATATTAATTTTATAATATAAGGAACGTGCCTTGATGGAACAGCTAATTAGGTTAGTTGGTGCAACTTCTTTGGTCATTTAAACAATATAATTATGAAACATAACATGAAGATAATTTATTCAATGAGAAACTAATATATCAATAAATTAAGTCAAATAAAACAGGTACAATAACATTTCTAAAAAATCATCATTGAAATGGTTAAATAGTAAATTTTTGAAATTAATTAGCGTAAAACAAGGAAAAAATATAAATCCTTGCAAAACAATATTTAAGTGGTAGCAGATTATAAGTATAGTTGATAAGCAAAATAAAAAGTGGAAATTAACAAATTGACTAATAGAGTTATTAATATAATAACTTAAAGACACTACCAAATGTGAGTACTTGAGAAAAGATAGGTTTTATGAAGGTTATGACTTAACAAAAGAAAAAATACTAGGTTAATTAATATGTCAACAATTGATAACTTATTATTTGAATAATGAAATATACTAGTAAACAGTTTGAAAATATGCTGACAAGAAATACATGTTCTGTAATGTTTAAGATATCTAAACAGTGACAGTGGAAAGATGATTCATAGAAAGGTTAAAATAGTTGACTAGGTTGTTATTTATGTACCTTACATATGTAAAAGCAATTAACAGTATAAAATCAACATGGAACATATAAAAATGACAGTTGTTATGTCTTAACTTTCATTTTAATATGTATAATGTTGGTAATTCTAGTTATATTGTTAGTTAAATTAGAAATGCGAAGAAACTCTTCATTGAGTTTATTGGGACTGATGTGCACATGAGTGCTTTTGGGTAGTGTATGTCCCATTGCAGCTCCCTCCATAGTTTTTTGGGTACTGGGCTAGTACTTGAGAGTGAAATGGAAAAATGCATTTTTGCTTTCTTAAAGGCCTGGGTACATTTATAATGTAGACGTTTATACTCCTCAAGATTTATATTGTCTCTAAGTGGCTTGATTTTCTATTCCTGTTTAAATTTCACATATGATTGTCACGACTCCTCATCCAAAGCACAGGTGGTCTACTAACACGTCGAATTTTTACTGGTGCATGTTTACTATGTAAGTCAAGGCTCATATTATTAAAAAGATGTACCCTGTCATAAATGTTTAATTTAGTGTTGACCAGATACCAAGGCATGGATTGAGTGCCAGCATTCACTTTGTATGTATTTCTAGATTAAATATCACAATATGTACCTTAGGTACGATTTTAGCTATACACATTGAGACTGAAATTGTATCTCGAGTAGGTACTTTAGGTGTCGAACCTGTTTAGACAAAAGAAAATTTGTAAATTGTATAGTAGTAGAAAATTCTTTGGCAATGTGTAAATACGGCATGGATTTAAAATTGTAAGATTCCAGGCTAAAATAGATATTAAATAAATAAATAAATATACGCTTTGAGTAGGATGGGTAAACAATATCATGATTCGAGATTCCGGGGACCACAATTTGTCCAGAAGAGATCACTTTATTAGAGTTTGAAGTATATAATCAATCCACGTATGCGAGGTGGCAGTATGATGTGTTGCGTCTAAGTGACATGGTGTTATATTGTATGAAGAAAATAAAGTTAGTAATTGTGAGGTTTCATTGTTGCTACTAAGTAAGTCCACGTTAAAATCACCCATTACAATTATATGTTCATATTTGGGCACGTGTTCAGTCAAGGCAGGTATGGTATGTAAGGTATGTGGTGGAGCTATCAATGTAAATTAGAGGTAAAATCAAATAAAAATAAAGATTTTAACTAGGTAAGGATCTTATTTATCAAAGAATCACGATTTTTAATACTCCTTGCATTTAAGAATGCAATATATTCGGTAGATAATTTTTTGATTTGACATTGATTTGGAGATAAAGTTAGACAGAAAAATAATGAATTTTTTACATTTAATACTTATAACATACATATAAATTATAGTTTATTATTTTTTAAATTGAACATAGACATTAATTACATTTGTAATTTTATTACAGTTACAAGAAAAAAATATTTTAAGTTTGGATAGCAATTTTGATATTTCCTTGATGCAAGTAACTGAAGGGAAAGGTGTCAAAGTTATTGTTAACTGTCTTCGTGGATCCAAACTTCATTCTTCTTTACAATGTGTTTCTGTTTGTGGACGTTTCGTTCAACTTGGTACAACAGACATGGAAGAAAACACAAGTATAGGCAAGTAGTTTATATTGAGTAGCCATTTTTCCTAAATACCTATGAGACTCACCCTAATTTCTTAAAAATCTTTAAAGAAATGATCTTTTATCATTAAAAACTCACAAAATTTTTCTAATGCCTCAAATGCTATTACTAATAAAATAATCTTAAGTTTAGTACTTTATAACCATATACAACAAACCACAATTTAATATAGTTATTTTAAAATAAATTAAAGTAATTAATTATTGTTCTAATTTGCCAGAAAAATAGTTTACTATCGAAGGTCCCAAATAATTATTTATTTGCATTTTATGGTGAGTGAATGTTGTACTACACTTCATTGCCGGTGGAAGTAAATGGCCAGTTGTTTATTTTTGTATTGTGATGTTATTTTTATAACCTCTCATGTAATATTATTAGCAAGTCCATAAACAACATTACTTTGGTACCATTTCCTTAGTTAATTTCATCTTCATGTAAATAACACTTTATAAAGAAAAAAATTAATTTAAGGGTTTTATAGTTTTGTCAGTTTTGGAGTGATGAGAAAAAAAATATATTGGGGTGAAAAATGAGATAAAAGATGGAAATACTTATAAATGGGTCGACTGCAACTTGGTGTGAAGTTTGCCAAAGATAGTGTGCAGCTGGAGAATATGTTTTATGCCAGGAGGTGTTAATTGAAAGAACCGGCCAAGTAAAACATTTTTCACCTGGCATTAAGCATGTCTTAAATTGGTGAGACCAGCCTAACACATAAATAATTACGAAAAAAATTATCATGGCTATTCACTAACTCATTTGGAACTAATTTAATTTATTCTTAAAAAAATTTCATTTAACAAAAATAAAATTAAAAAACTTTACATTTATTATTATGTAACAAGAAAAAGATGAGAGGATCAGATAACAAAAAGTTTTCAAGTGACTGGAGAAGAATGTAATAAATTAAAGGAGGAAGAGCGGTGAAAGGATAGAGAAAGATGGAGGCATTTTACTAAACTGACGGCGTATAACCCGAGTGGGTAGTAAGACGCAGTGCTAAATAATAATAATATTATTAATAATAATAATAATAATAATAATAATAATAATAACAATCATAATAACAACAATAACAATAACAAACACAATAACAACAAATAATTAATAATAACAATAACAACCACAATAATAACAATCATAATGACTACAATGACAACAACGACGGTAACAATAACAATAACAACGACGATGATGACAACAATAACAACAATAATAATAAAAAAAGACTGACTCTGCCATAAGCTGGAAACTGTTGATGATGAAGATGATGATTATTATGTAAAATTTTATATACAAGAAATTTTAAATAACTCACAAACTATTTGATTTGTTTTTTAAAACAATTAATTCATTTTTTTATAAAGATACTAATTTCACTTATTTGATTTAAAATTAGAAATGTGATAACACATGAACCTTTGTTTAGGAATTTAATTTCTAATTTAAAGGAACATATAATGATTAATTGAAATTACTGTGTGTTCATCTCACATTATTTTAAATTGTATCTTAATATATGTTACTGATACACATTCTTTTTGTATTAATACTGAGTTACTTTTATGTTCTTGCAATTTTAGTAACTTTTAGGTGTTTAATTATAAAGATTAATCGGTAGAAAAATTAGCTCCACCCAAATTAAGGTTTCCGTTTATCCACTCATAGGTCCCAATATTTCAGAATATTTGTATTTCTTAATGATATATTTGATATTAATATTCCTCAGTTAGAAATTAACAATAACATAATTTCAGTTTTATTACAGTGGCATCCAATGTGGGGCTGAGTTTGTATAGGAGACTTTGCTAGGGTATTTTCACAAGGAGCAAAAAAATGCTCATAATAACAACAAGGTAGATTTATAGATCACTCAAAAGTACACAACTATTGAAACCCAGCACGTGACCAATAAGAAGTTGTAGAGGACGCTCTAACTACAATGTTTGATGAGGTGAGAAATTTTATGGACATGGTGTGGAAGAAATTAAAGGAGGAAAAGTGGTTGAAGGATAGAGGAAAATGGAGGCATTTTACTAAAGTGACTTGGCCACATGTGGGGACAACAATGAACGTAGAGACAAGTCCATAATTTTAGCTAACTCTATGATCGAGAACAAACAACAATCAATATTGCTACATTGACTACCCCCTCAACAAGGGACAGCATCTCCCATGACAAACTTGATAGCCGATATTCCATAACCAAGGTTCTAAGGGTTGATGCAGCAAATTATTGTAATGAATAAAAAGTTTTCTACCAGCCAGGATCAGGTAAGGAAAGACCTCAACAGTATGCTGGCAAGGCAGAAAGCAACTAGCAGCGATATTCTGAACTGGATGGAGGTAGTAGCTACCAAAGTAAGTGAAATCCTCAGAGGGAGAGGTCACCCAGACCAAGACGATCTTAGAAGGACGTATCTCGGCTGTAGAGGACCGCCTACACCATTAACTAGAGGTAGATAGGAAGTAGTCTCAACGGGTAATGGATAGTCAGCAGGTACATAACCTTACGGAAGGTGTCTCTGTCACAACAGTTGGAGTGACAGCAGGAGCAGGTGGAGGAAGGCCTGCAGAGCCTGAGCCTTGAATTCATCTCAGGGAAGGACGCTCAGGACAGAATCTTAGTATTTGTAGGTGATAGAGTGATATAATCTGATAAATCGAAAGCCCAAGAGGCTGCCCAGGCACAGGAAGACCTAACAAGAAGGTTGATGACAACACAGATGTTGTGGCAGAGGTCCAAATCCAAATCAAGGGTCTGGAGGAGAAGGTGAAATTGGGGGGCATCAACAATCCCTACTTGTTAACTTCTCCACTCGTAATTATGTAAGGGGGTGGATACCTAAAGGAACGTCTCCTCAAATTCTGCTTTAATTGTCGTCAGAGTACCCTCAGCCTTCCACAAGCCCTTGAAGAATTGTTTGACGGTTAACAACTGACAGACCGGAACACATACGGTTAAGTGAGAGTTCCCTGACCGATGACGCCATATTTATGTTCACTCAGCAAAGACAGCATTATAGAATGGGATGATTTTAAAACATTTTTTTTTTTTTGGAAATGTTATGGTCTTTGGAGATTCGTTAGATGAGAACAAAATTATATGCGTCAAGATATCGAGTTAAAGAAGGTACTTTGTAGGGGTATCTTGCCGATGCGTACCCTTGCAGTCAGAATTTTGAATCCACCATCATGGATTGTGAACTCACTTACATGATTTCACATTAAATTCAATTGAGTTCAAGGGAGTTGTTTGTGGATAAAACTTACTGTACTTTGGATGAGTTTCGAGCTGGTAGTCACGCTCGAACAAGAATGACAAACATACAGGCTGGAACCATCTGGTTCCTCACCTCAAACACGAAACCTTTATGGGGGTCATGGAGGAACCTCATCCCAGTTCCAAGGGGGACCACGCCACCAATAGTCCCGGGGAAGAAGTGGTCGGCACCCAGGTATCCAGCAGCATAGTAGAAGATGGAAGCAACCCCAAATGTTTTCAGTAATGTAGGTCAGCGAGTCTTGCACCACTATCCAGCCCACCAAGATAATAGAAGGTCACCGCAAAAATATTTTTCGGGTAACAGAAATCACCCATATAGAGAAGTCAGGGAAAAAGTTGATCCATTCATTCCAGATACCCGGAAAGTGTCACAACATTTCACCAGGTAGGCAACAGCATAGTGTTGGGACCGGACCCCAATTTTAGTATAACACCCTTAGGCCGAATCAAGTACCTTCATCCTCGAGGTGAATGCCATCATCATTGAGAGAAACGCCCAAACCGCGATATAGGAACTGTGGCCAAACTAAAGGTTTTATGCATACTGGGAGGTCAGTTAGTAGAAGTGATAGGAGCGAAGCATCATAATACATAATAATCAGTCGTAAAACTAGAGGAACTTTTTTTTTATAGGAGTGGACACACACACACATACACACACACTTTAAGGGAAGGAAAACACATTTTAACAAATATGAATAGTTAAGAGGATATAATTTAAATGTCAATATTTTAATAATAAATTACATCAAAAAAGGAATCCTTTATTTAACATTATTGTTGTAACTAATGGCTTGTACAAGTTCAAGTAAGGAAATTAGAGGAAGACACCCATGTGAGGTCAAGAAGGACTACAGTTAACCACTAACATCGATAGCATGATCTGAGGATAAAAAGTTTAAGATTAAGCCCATGAGGGATACTTTTATACTAATAAGGGCTCAAAAGTGTTGATATTTGTATTAAGATGCCCTATAAACATCTTAACAAGTCGTGGATAGTTTTGAATGGGGATAGAGAATATTTAATTGTGCCTAGACCCTGTAAATGAATTATTAAGTTGTGGCTAGTTCCTGAGTAGAGGATGGAAGCTATGTTATAATAAATGTTTAGAAAAGTTAGAAGGAGATATGTTTTAAAATGTTAGAGAAGGAGAGCTGTAGAGAATTGCTAAGTTTAATAATTTTGATCAAGAATCCAGTATTACCTTGTAATCAGTAATTAACAGCAGTATGGTCATTACTATTTGAGTAAGATCAGTTCACCTGGTGGAGGGGTGTAGGCAAGAGTTCTAACCCCAATTAAGTTTTCAAGCAAGTGAATGAAGAATCAGAACTGTTCAAATTGTGATTAATTTAATTACTACTAATATTTTCTACAAAATGATGATGATGACAATGATGATGATGATGATGATGAAATAACCCTCAAATTTTGTTGAGTATTTTCACAGCGTGTTATCTAACCCATGGAAGTTTGGAAGTCAGCCACAATGAATATCAACGTAAGAGTTCAATAATATCCCCATTTGTGAATGAAACCTTTTGACATATGCGCAGACAACAATTTATGTGGGAACCTGCAAGATCTGTTAGGCATCGAACCTGAGTGTACAGTCCTAAAAGTAGGAAGAACTTTGGTAAAACTCCCCTCGGTGGCGTAGTTAGCTAACGCGCTAGTCGTGTTGAGCTCGACTGCCGAGGACGAAAAGATCGAGGTTCGAATCTTGGTCGGGTGAACTGGGGGTGGTTTTTCCTAAATGGTTTTCCACTCTCCCTCCACGCAAATGCGGGTTCACTTTCCCTATATTCAACCTTCCTAATTCCTAACCCATTAGTGTAATTATTACTTAAGCGTATAACCCAAATGGGTAGTAAGACGCGGTGCTAAATAAATAAACTTTGGTAAATTAGACTTCAGTGTATTGAAATGTAAATAGTTTTAAGGGGTTTGTTCATTAATTTTGTTTTATTTGGGTAATCTTGGGAACCTTAACCCAAAGCAATAAAGAGTTTCTTGTTTTGAAGGCTAGAATCATCTATGTTTTATAATATATGTTTGGGAAAAGATTCATTAGTATAATTTATTCTGGAGGTAAGTCACATGAATATAGTTGTGGATCACAGGGTTGATTCAACAAGGCAATTTGTTAGTGACTAAACATACTATTAAGTACACAGGTTGACACTTAGATGGGACTGAAGTCTAGTGCAGTTTAAGATGATGCTTGTTTTCAACTGTACCAACATGAAACATAAAAATAAATGTGAACATCTAATGAAAAAGCATGGCTCAATACATATGTAGCTTATCAAGTGAAAAAAACACTTAACAATGGATTTGCTTTTGCCCAAATTTGATGTCTACTATGTAAGTAATAGGTATGTTATTTAATGCGACTCTTATACATTGTAAGAAGGTGTAAAGGTATTTACAAAAAGTCTCAATTTGAAATTATTAATTTTATATATAGTATATCTAAAATAAACTGTATATTTATTGTAAACATTTTTTCACTACCATACTAGTTCTTCTCACGTATCAGACACTGACAGAACAACTGACGAGAAAGTCATCGAACTCTAAGAGGTGTTGGGATGTGGATTATAGCATTTTTAACTGATGTGACATGCTCACAAGTCCACGTTATAGACTATTCCGAAGCTGCAAACTATTGTAGTGGAAGTATTAACCAATTCACCACAGGAAACCAACATTTGAATAATATTTCAATAATCTCTGGGAAATGTTACAGCTAAAGAGAAGTGGAAATTCATACACTTTCATATCTTGCATTTCTAAACCAGATAGAGTAGGGATCAGGTGAAAGGTTTAAAATTATATACCTCTGTTACAACTTTGCAACCACTTCAAGTGTAAAAAAGTTTGCATTTTTGTTTTAATTGCCTTGAATAATTTCTTAATTATCCTCTGATAATTAAAAGGGGGCAAACTATGTGATGTTCTTTAAATTACCTCTCATCTAATATAATATAAGGAAGACCATAGCCATCATTTCTATGGTACCATTTCTATAGCTAATACCATCTTTTTTGGATGGAAAATTTTTAAAGAAATATAACACTGGTTAACAAATAATTTGTCCCCGAGCAACTAAAGGTTGATCTATCTAGATGTAATTTTTTTCGCTGATTTCAAAATTGTTCTCAGAATTTTTCTATCACATATAGTTTTAAAGTTATTCCCACTTTAAATTATAGAGTACATAAGGAAATTCTCACCCATCCAGAATGGCTAGCAATCCCAATTAATTTGACAGAACGAACTCCTTGCTTTACAGCAAACCCTTCAAACCTCTCTTTACAACCCAAAGGATGTGCAAATAACCTGCTTTGGACATGATGAGACAGATGTTTGCTTGCTTATTGTCTAAGTCAGCACTCCTGGTCAGTTCATAGTCAGAGTTTGCTCTGTAAACATCTCATGTTGTGTGTTTCTTTATCATAAAATGTTATTCATGTAGTTCAGTGTACATTTTAGAGTGTTTTGTAAATCAGTGTATATTTTATATTGTTTAAAATACCAAGTGGAACAATGGCTAAAAATTGTGTCAATCATCCGGACTCTTTTTACTAAATTTGTAACAAAAAATAAAATTTAAAATTTGCAAACGTAGTTCAACTCCACTAATTAATAAGTACTATAATCTTTACTTTGGATGAAAAATTATTATCAAGTTAAAAACTGGCCCACTCATTTTTATTGTGTCACTTTGCGTCAGACTCCTTAATGGGTTGGTTAAAGGGTTCTCAGTGCATTAATTTTGCTATTCCAATGATTTGGCGGGAACCAAAAGATCACTCTACAGATTGTTACTTTTGTCTTACAAACATTTCGGGCATCAGTTATAAATCAAAGCAAACTGTGACATAACCTAATTTACCATCTTCCATAAGGCCTGTACATCATAGTGAAGAATTGCCTGTGCCAAAGCCACTAGAAAATGCCATTCTTTGGGATGATGAATAAGAGGAACAGCGTGTAGAGCAGAGTAATGATGATGTCAGCTTTGATCAAACTTCTGAACCACAGTTACTCACTCAAGGATCTCAATGATCTTTCCGAGATTTGTACTTATCTCAAAAAGGCAAGCTTAAATGTTAAGCTCCAGATTGAAAGGCTGAAATCTCCTCCACAAAGAAACAAAAGTATGTGATTTAGAAAAAGTTATAGTGACTTTAATGATTTCTTTTCCCTTGAAAATAGATTTTCAATTATGTTTGTTCTGTTATGGAAGCACTGGGTCACAAGTACAAAATAGAGGAGTGACGTTTATTTATAGATTCTTCTAAGTTTCTATCAGTGCCACTAGCTCATGTTGCCGATATGGAAGAAACCTATGCGAGCATCAAACTTCTATGGGAAACAATCAAGTATGACCAATACAAATGGAATATCTGTGGTAAATTAAAATGCATTTCTTATTTTCTTGGACTTCAAATGAGCTTATTGAAATACTGCTGTTTTCTTTATGAGTGGGATAGCAGGGACCAGAGAAATCATTACATCCACATACAAGCATGGCTAAAGAGAACGTTACTAACCCAAGGAAATAAGAATATTGTCTCTATACACCAATTTTGTTGATCTGTAAGAAGTGTATCCACCCCACTACATATAAAGCTTGTTATTATAAATAACTTTGTTAATTCAATGGATATAATGAATATGAATGGACCTAGATTTACATACCATTACTTAAGAAAAAAAATTCCCAAATTTCAGTGATTCAAAGATCTAAGAGAGAATATTTGTAGGACCTCAAATAAGAGAACTAATTCAAGATGAGAACCTTGATGGTCAGTTGAACGAAGCTGAAAAACTTACATGGGAATCTTTCAAGTGACTTTGCCTGAACTTCTTAGGGAAACACAAAGCAAACAACCACAAAGAAATAGTTGATGATCTCTTAAAATATTACAAGGCCTTGTGATGTAACATGTTTTTTAAAATACTTCTTGAATTCACACCTGGATTTCTTCCCAGCAAATCTTGTAGGAGTCAGCAACGAACATGGTGAAACTTTCCACCAAGAATAACTATAAATTAGAAGAACTATCTTGGCAAATTTTGGAAAATTACTTTCTTCAAGAAACTAAAGTCTGGTTTTAATGGTGATTGGTAGTAGTCCTTCCACTTAGAGCCAAATAATTATAATTTCTTACCAGCTTTTGTTGTAAAATGGTTTAAGAACTATGGTGTCACTCTCATCATTAGCTTACTTATCGATGACTGAAGGTTAGCTGTTTGAATCTTGGTTGGGTGTAGTAAGGATGATTTTCCCTAAAAATTTTCGACTCTCTCCCCCCGTCAATTCAGATTCCCTCACTCTAAATTAAAACTTCCTCATCTCTAGTAATCATCCTAGTAATTAAATCAGTGTATAACTCGAACGGAAACTTAAGACGTTCTGCTAAAATACAAACAATACTTCCACGTATTCATACATCAAGTCATATGATCTACAGCTGTCACTTTTAAAAAATATTATCAACACTTATAAAATAACACTGATAGTAAAAATATTCATACAGCTAAATCTACTATAACTACATTTAAAATAACACTTAGAATACATATGAGATGCTAAATGTGCAATTCTAGAATTCATTTAATAAGATAAATTGTATTAAAACTGTTTGAATTGTAATATTGATATTTCTATCATTGTCGGATTTAATGAAATTTGTATTATTCTATATAAATTTTTTTTTACTACAGGGATGTCTGTATTTCTAAAACACGTAGCCGTGTTGGGAATAGCAATTGATAATATATTCAATGCATCACTTGCATGGAAGAAAGAACTGCATTCTGCAATCAAAGAAGGAATCAAGTTGGGGATAGTTCAACCTTTAGGAAAGGTTTTATTTACTGAACAACAAACTTTGGAAGCTTTAAGGTAAATAACATGATTTTTTAATTTTATCAAGTACTGATGAGCTGGTGAACAAAGTGTTATTTTAATTTTACTGTATTTGGTTTAAATTTATGGATGGGTTTGAGTTAAAATCCCCATTATACTTATTTATAAGCTATTTATTAAGTTTCCTAAATGTTTTTATCGCCCTCCCTACATATAAATGGGTGGTAACAATAGGTGCACCACCAATAGTTTAACATTATTGTAATAAGGTTTTAAAAAATGAAGTTATCATGTGAATTAGCAGATTTTCAATTTAAATTACATAAGATTAAATAAGAAAATAGACCAATATTTATAATAATTATTATTATTATATTTATATATATCTTTTTGTTAATTAAACAACCCGGAGCTTGGCATGTGCTTAGCCTTTCGACTGGTTAGTGCTGCCTGCATCATCTGGTTAAAATCCCATGTATTAAGGGAGTTCAGAAAGTGTAGTGATTCCCCATTGCCCTCCACACTGAATTTCTATGAGCAAGAGCAAAAGGGTTACCAATTTTCTTTGGAATGGTTTTTTCACATACCTTCAAGGGTTCTCTTACATTCCACAATATACACTGGACCAACGGTTTTACCTCCCCTGGAAAGGAAGTTGTGCTACAGATATTTTTCACACAAGAAAAATTATTCTACCTCAGCTGGGCTTGAACATCGGGTTTCAAAGCGAGCAATTTACCCCAAGACCACTGAGGTCAATATATAGATATATAGGATATAAGTCTAGCGTTTCTCCACTAACGGTCGCAAATTCGTTTTGCGTTGTGGTCACATTAGCCCTGCTGTCCTGCCTAAGTCTTTTCCAGTAACATATTTCAAAACTCTCTAAGAAATTATTTTCCATATTGTTAGCAGTTAAAGTTTCTGCTCTATTTAGCGTGATCCCAATGTAGATTTTCATCAGTTTCAAACCTAATATGCTCATCATAAGTTTCTTTGCAATAATGTTTTGACTACACCACGAAGAAAACTACAAAAATAAGGATTATAAATACAATAATTGATTGTGCATCGTTTTGCTAGTGTTCTTTTCTGGAGCTATGTGATAAAAGAGTGACTGTACACATTAAATCAATGTATTATACAGTATATATAAGGATTGCCATGTTGATGTACACAAATAATTATTGTACAGATGAGCCACTGCCCCCAAGGCAAAAAAATTCGAAATACACTTATCAAATTATTTATAGGTATTTATTGTATATTATTAAATAAAAAATTTCTTTTTAGTAAAATTAAAAGCTAAATTCTTATTTAAACACATATGGGAAAAAAATAGAGAAAAAATTTGTACACATAATGATTATATTAAAAATATGTTATATTGTTTACATTGTTGATATTTATTATTTTTGTCATTAAATGTTTGGTTCTGATCACAAAATGGCCACTATCAAAGACGAGATTAACTTATCTTTTACTATTATTCTTTGATTGAAGGAACTAATATTCTGGACTTGGGAAATGTTATTCACTTTCATATTTATAATTAATGTACGTTTCATTTTATAATATTTATCAAATATAATAAATTTATTTAATGTGTACAATCATTCTTTGATTATATAGCCCAGGAAAAATACACTAGCAAAACTAACATTAACTCCAGCATTCGATGCAACAGTCAATTATTGTGTGTGTGTGTGTGTGTGTGTGCGCACACGCGTGTGTGTGCATATATTTATATTTGTCTCTATATTGTCATGTATATAATTATTATACTTATACCTGTATTTATAAATGTATATCTTATAATATATATGTATTATTTATATATATATATATTATAATATATGTATAAGACAAAATATAAACTTGTAATATATTTATAAAATCTAATCAATTTTTTATCTTAAATTTATCAAGAATATTTTATAAATGGCTGTTAAAAATATTTGTATCCGTATTCACAAAAATATGATAATTTTGCATTGCGTAAGCTGTATTAGGCAAAATAATGCCATAGATAAAACGTTGTTCACTATTCCTTATTTTTCAGAGAACTGTCAAATTGCAACAATGTCAGGAAAGTTTTGATCAAACTCATGGGAGAGAGCCAACCAATGCCTAAAAACAAATCAGTAATAAATAAAATAAAGGCAACATCCAAAACTTTCTCTGACTTGAAAAACTCACACATCATTATTGGTAAGCCAGCTCTCTATTTAAATGACTGTGATGAATTAAATGAACAAAACATGACACGAAGATTTGTAATGAATATCTGCCATTCAGTAGCTCAGAACATTAATAGAAGGGTGTTACTCTTTACTCCATTATTTTAGTGTCCTTTTTAATCATTTATAAATTGGTATATTAAAACTCTGTTTTTCCATGCCAAATATTATTTAGAAGTATATTTACAATCATTTTTAGTTTACTTCCTTCTATTAGGAATGAGTGGAAGTATTTATATTCTTGGACTAATAATAATTATTTAATAATTCCTTACTATAAAAATATTTGGAAAATAATCCGCCAAAAAATATGTTTATAGTCTTGAAAAGATCTGTAAATTATTTATATAGCTTTTAGGTGTATAGTTATAAAGCCACTCATACTCACAAAATGATAGGATGTAGTTGGTGTATCCTCGTATAAAATAATTTAATTTAAGAAAACTTACAATTTATAAGTTCCGTAAAGTTGCTATAGTAAATATTATTAAAATCGATAAATTAATTTTAGAGGAAATTGCAAAATCTATATGTATATAGTTTTATAAGACAATTTTCGGTCATTGAAACTACTATAAAATGGGCTTAGTAGATTTTGAAAAATAAATACATATTTTAAGACTTAGATATTCAGAATTTTGGAAAAATAGTCACTTCCAACTAAAATTGGGGTTCCACTGCTTTTTTAAAAGCTTTTCTGCTGTGTGTTCAGTCGATTATCCATATATTAATTTTTTGTTTACCTCTTTATTGAAACCATGACTTATGCATGATAGTATATCAATAAATAAAATATTTATTTTTGGCTAAAAATAACAACAAAATATTGGTAGTTTGATTAAAAAATGTGATATTAACATATAAATTAGTCTTATTCTTTAATAAAGGTAATGTATTTCCTTAACTGAGTAAATATTTGCTTACCATTTGAATGTTACTATGGTAATTTCATTTTTAAATGGTAATGTAAAAACTATAAAGATAGGTTTTATCTTGTTTCATTTTGCTAATGTATTATAAATTCAAAATGATATATTCTTTTTAATATATTAAAAATTTAAAATGTAGCAATGAGATTCCATATTAATATAAAAAGTAAAGTTCCAATTTTTGATAAAAATATGCTAGTAACCTTAAAAATAAATTGAATCACTCCAAAAACCTATAAAAGTTATCGAATTGACTTTACTAGACCTAAATTATAGCAGCAACTAGAATATATTTTCATTGTCTTATTATCTAAATACTTGAGAGATTTTGGTAAAAGGGATATAGTTTAATTAATTCAGTAGATAATTCTATTTTTGAGTATTATTCATTTTTAAAAGGAAGAAATTTAATCAAATATTAATAAATCTAGTGTAATTCATAAACATGTTATATTATTTAAACAAATTTCCATCAGGAAGCAAGTTTGAAGATTGCTTGTGTGTGGCGGAATGGCTAGTTACCCACAAAGCTAATAAAATCACCATTGCCGCAATGTCACAAAAGTTGTCTGTCCTCTCCGAACGAAGAATGTTTTTGCTACGTCGTTATCATAATGCTCACATCATACAAACATCAGCAGAGAAGATCTATACACTTCCTGGGGCAAGGAGATTCATTAGGAATGCTTCAAACCTTGGAACTGTGACCACAATATTTTCAATAGCACTGGTGAGAGCGTTAGATGAAATATAAAATGTTAACTTTATTAATTCAGAAAATACTAGTTAACTTTCAATATAGTTAATGAATTAGTTCAAATGAAAAAATTCACCAATATATAAGCTTAAATTTCTGCTACGAATAATTCTACTCCTGGCCCTTGGGTATATGTTTTTGAAATCCTACTCAGGATTTCAAGTTAGGATTCAGTACTAGCATAGTCAGAAATGTATTTTATTTCCTTGTTTATACTAGTGCTAAGAAAGCTTCTTCGACTAAGTCTAGAGCCAGGCCTCCCACCGCTTTTATACCTTTTAAAGGCAATGTAAAAAGTGATGGAAGGTCCGGAGGACGCGCCGGAAAAAACGAGAAGGAAGGCCCGGGCTAGAAGCCCATTTCTTTATTGAGGAAAGAGGGTACAAAATACAAGTTTACATGTTATTAAAATATAATGATTTGACATATCATCTAGACCCGTTGGAGTGCTTGTGGTTGAATACCCAAGGCGTCCTCAGCTTAAGATGTAGTCGAGTCCACAATTTCATTACTTCTTCTCTCTCCCTGATCCTCTGCCCCTGGGGGCGCTTGGAGTTGGCCGGTCGCGGTAGATGATTTGTGGAGGTGCTGGGGGTTGAAACCCCGGAGGGTATATTGCGGCCATAGCTGCGTCACCTGCTGCTAGGATAGTTTCATTCCAGTATTTGGTGATCGCTATGAAGATCATGTTGATCCGGTGGAGTAATTTCTGTTGGCTGCGTAGAGGAAGTTGCGGGTAGTCTGCCATCATCCCTACCAGGAACCTGGTTTCGTGGGCATCACGTCCTTGTTGCAATTCCATCAACTTGGCTTTGGCAGCTAATGCGAGGCGAAGTGCTTGTTCTTGTGTGGCGGTAAGTGTCAGAGTGTTGACGGTTTCCAGGGACGCCCAGGCAGCTTCTCCCGATAAGGCATTGAACGTCTGAGGGTGTAGAGTGGTAGAATGACTCGTAGCCCTAGCACCGAGGGTCGGTGCAGCCTGACTGGTTTCGCCAAATTGGTTTGATATCTAGCGGAAGCGTTCCTCCATTGCTCTCATTGAGTCCTGTAGCATCTAGAGCTGTGCTGCCATGTTCTGGTCTTGTACCATCTCCTTCGGGTGACGTCTCGCGTTCTAGGCTCGCGAGTTGGGTGAGATACCCGAAATCCAGTTGTGACAGAAGTTTGGGTGTAGCGAGATGTGATGGAGAATCAAAGCTAGTTCTGGCTTCGCTGTCCGATTTAGTCGGGGTTCTTGTTGGTGATAGACTTTCTTGAACAGATGTGAAAATAATCGAGTCCAGTTCAGATGTAGGTTCTATGGGAGGTTCCAGGGTGTGTGGTGTACCTCCAGTCTCAGCGGATGTCTTCTTCTTCAGTTGCACAGACAATAAGAGATCCCTTTTCGACATGTAGCACGTGTTTTGGGTCCCTTCCCACTTCTCCGATTGAGTAGAGATGGGATGATACCAGTTTTTTGATTTTGATTCTTAAAGTTTTATCTCAATTTTTACTGGAATAGGCCTGAAATGAAGTGGGAATGGCCATATTGGTTTATGTTAATAGAAACCAATATGGCTACTGTGATAGGTTAACCTTTTTTACTAATTTGATTTTATTCTGGAAACTTCAGTAAATGTCTATTAAATATTAATTAGACTTTTAAAACATTTTTAACTTTACAAATTAGAGTCATGATTTTAATTTTCACTTTAAAATTTTGAAATAAACTTTCCCTTTATTATTATTATTATTATNGATTTTAATTTTCACTTTAAAATTTTGAAATAAACTTTCCCTTTATTATTATTATTATTATTATCATCATCATCATCATCATCATCATCATCATTATTATTATTATTATTATTATTATTATTATTATTATTATTATTATTATCATTATTATTATCATCATCATATATCAATCATCATCATCTATAATAATTATTATTTAATTTGTGACAGTAAATTTGCAAAGCAATCGTAATATATTTATTAGCACAGGTTTGGTATCTGTTTATTGGTGTGTTTTCTTGAATAAATTATGCTACCACAGTAAATATGTTTACATATTGAAGCGAACCATCAATTTTAAGTTTTTCAAATCCAATCAATGATTTTATTAGTCTTGCTATACAAATATATGAAATAATTAACGAAAAAATGTGTTAAAAACGGCCTTTAATATTTGATATTAATTAATCTGTTAATAAAGCATTCACGATCATTTGCACGTATCTTTAATCAAAAATCGAGGTATTTTCTCGATTCTCGATCCTCTCAATAACCTTACGATTCAATAGGTATTGAGGAATAGAATTTCCCATTAGATGATCTTGTAGGATCATTAGTAGGCATATATATATATGTATATATATATACACATATATATATATATATATACATATATATATATATATACACATATATGTGTGTGTGTGTGTGTGTATTTACTTATTTGAGGAAATTATGGTTTTACCAGCTAGTTAAGGTATGATCTAAGAAAGGTTTTCATCATAAATTATTTTTGTGCTTTTAAACATAATAAAAGCTAAATATATCTTTACAGAATGATGCTACATCCCTCCACAATCTAGATGTTGCTTCTCGTAGTCTCGATTCTCTGACTCACTTTGTATCACTCATGGATAAGTCTGGGGAGGATGTAAGTAAGGAAAGATTTAAAGAAGGGCTACCAATCCTTGATGTACAGTGGACTGACAGTCAGAAGAGTGTAAACATCCGACCAATTCTAAAAGTGATGGACAGACTTTTATCTTCCAGATCACCTCCATTCATCAACGTATCACTAGAAGATAAACTCATCAAATACACTAATGAAGGTAATTAAATTGGAAATATGTTGTCTGACACAACTTCTATATAATGTGTAAAATGTGTTATTTTCACACTAAAGGCTTTATTTTACTTATATTGATTCATTTAGTTCCTTCCTCTAGCTTCTTAAATATATGTTACATAAAATATATAAAAAAAGAAATATGTTTCTGTAGGAATATACAATAATTAGTAATAATATCGTAATTTAATATTTTTGGTTAATTTTTTTAAGTGTATCCTAAATATTGATCTTGATTATTATATGTTTCTATTTTATGTACTAGCCCTTATCTTGGTATTACTATTGAATTTTTTAATCTGTAATAAATAAAATTATAGAATAGTAAGAAAATAATAGAGTAAAAATAAAAGTAAAAACACTAACATATATTTAGACAAACTTTAATATTTCGATGCTAATAGAGCATCTACCTCAGGAAGTACTAATAGTAGGACTAAACAGGATGTTGTCTTCAGTGATGCCAATTTGACTGAGAAGGATGAAAACTTTTCTTGTGGAGTTGAAATTAACGAATATTTGGATTGGGTGGTTTTATAGACTTTGTGATTCATTGATGTGCCAGTTCATATATTCTTAACTGGGATGTATTACATTGTGCCCTGTTGAAGGATTTTAACACTTTGACAGTGTAGCAATCCTCAAAGTTGAGGTTATGAGTGGAGGCATATGCTGAATATGGTTTTTCTAGATTCTTTATTTTGGTGTCATGGCGGTATCCATTCATTCATTTATGGAGAGTTTCAGTGATGAAGTCAATGTATTATCCTGTACATTGTTGGCATTCTAGTGGTAAATTAGGTTACTGGTCTCACATGTGTGACTACCTTTGATGATATAGATGGAGTTGGTGATGTTGATGATGATTAATGTAAAAATTGTATGTAGAGCCATCTTAAGAAAACTTATGAGTTTGTAGAACTTTTTTTTTTAATTTTTACAAACGTTGAGCTTAGACTGCATTCTACTTAAGGAGGTATCTCTAAAATAAAAAAATAAAAACTTAAACATGCTACAAACACAGCTATGTTACTAGGCAACCATCTTATATAAGTCAAATACCTTTAAAAATAGACTCCACTTGCCACATAGGGTCCAGCATCCAGTGTCTGGGGAACAAATAATCCTCTCAAGGCTGCTCCAACCCATCTGGCTGTGTCCTTCGAGCGTAGCCACGCATGTAAATGCACAACTTACAATTCAGGGACTAATGACACCGTGAACCATTGATCTCTGTCCTCACCAGACATCTAGGCCAGACTTGGATGGGTGAGTGAGAGGCCCACACGTCAGGGACAACCTAAGAATTGCTCCATTCGATGGGCTTTAACATAGAATGCCCTACTGGTAAACAAAACTCGATCCTAGTAAATGTCCCTAAAAAGACTTTACCTAAGTCACCCTATTTTGGTCCTTGGAAGAAGTTATGCACCTGGTCTTAAGAATCACCATAAAAGAGCTTTCAGTCTAAGTTTCTCAATGGGAATCTTGTGAAGGTGGCCTGACCAGCTTTACCGGAAGGTACTTGCTACCAACCACTTAGTGTATGACAAGTTGGCGGGAGGGTTGAGGGTTATGCCCTTCCCCTCAGTCACTCCCACAGAAACAACCTCTACATAGATTTAGTTGCTCAATGGGAAAATCCTCTGGACGTAATCCAGGGGCCACCACGTGGAGGAGCTCTGTAAGGATTTCCAGACGAGGAGCATCCCACAGGCAAGGATGGGTGGCCTCTTGTTCCGTACGAGAAAGGGCAGTCATCACGAAGGTGAGAATTCATCTCAAACTCATAATCCTCCAACCCCCAACTCAGTGCTACCTACGCTTAAACTGGTAATATGTTTTCTAGATTATGGAAATCCAAGGGTGTGTTCACCTTGGTTGTGTTTTCTTCTACTCTGCAATATATTGAATTTCATTCATATACCACTCATATAATACTGTCCACAAAGTATGATTGCCACGCCAAGCACTACTCCAACACAAGGGAAACAATTGTTTATATTTAACCATGAATGTATTAAATATGTATAAATTGTTTGGAACAAAATCATTCAATACAAAACGATTGGCTATGTATTTATTTGACTATTACATTACCACAATGAAATTATTCATGTATTCTATGGCAGCACTAGTAAAAAAATTATAATTTACAAAAATGATTACTACAAAATGTGTACTTTAGAATTGCACTGATTAATATCCCCACTGCTTTCGCCACCACATTACTGAAATGATACTGATACTGCACACCCGTGATGTCAACAGGCGGAATACATGTCAATGAAAAACGTCAAAGAACAGTTTGTCTATATATATATATATATATANATATATATATATATAAAGAAAATATATATATGATTTTTTGGATGTGCTGAATGTTATGAGTTTGTATAGTTCCCAGTAATTCTACAAATCCACTGGTTCAGTTGGGGAATGTCAAAATTTGGTTTACTCTTTCACATACTTGACGAACAGTTTACAAAATCTTTATAAACGATTGATGATTGTTAATAAATCACCTCAATATTAGGTTTAGTTAGTTTAGTTTAGGCAAGTTTAGGCAAGTTTAGGCTAGTTTATGCTAGCTTAGGTTCAGTTAAGTTAGGTTAGGTTATCTTATCTTAGGCCAGGATTGGTTAGTTTGGACCTATTTTTTATACATCCATCAACCTACATCAAGTATATTATCAAATCACTAGTAAATGTAGATAATATAGTTCATGTTACATACTTCCATCATATTACATCGGGAAATTTGTATATTCATTGGTAAACGTAGACAAATCCTATTATTGGTTAAATACAGGGGTGTATAGTGGAGCGGGAGCACCATTTCGGCAATGCTCTTCTTTGAATTAAATTTAAATACGCTGAGTCCACAGATGGCGGGGTCAGCTGCTGATTTGGTCTGCGCGCACAACCCTTTACCGACCCTTCCCCACCATAGTCCGTCGTGGCTAGCAAGTGGTGACTTGTGATGGGATGGCAGTTTTGTAGTGACACGTGACAGTGAGTGCAACAAAGAATAGCGTTTTGTGTGTGACTGCGTGTCCAATTCCCTAGATGTGAGTTTTGTTTGTTGTTTTAGGCAAGATTTTTTATAGTTTGAAGTTGTTTCAATGGAATCTTTTAGGAAAAAACAAAAAATGCTAACATCATTCTTCAATCAAAGAAAAAATTCTTCAACTAATCAGCTGAATCTGCTACAGCTGCTGAAAGTGGACCACCAACCATAAGTGAAGGTACTTCTTTTAATTCAGAATGGTGATCTGTATGGACTCAGGAAATGTGGGAACATATGAAAGATGCTTTCCTTTGGCTCGATTATCGAAATATTAAGTTAGGTTTATAAGATATACAAGCAAGTTTCTCACCTTGGCGCGTTTACAAAGGAATATACAGCCATTAAAAAAAATTGTGTTAATATACAATCACTTTCAATGGCTCTACGAAGGCTGCCCAGCTCACGTCTTTAAGAGAAAAAAAAATCTGCACAAACACTCATCTAGCCATACGACAGCAGAGACCATAACTGCAAAGGCGAAATTGGAAACAATGGAAAACATTTGTGATACGTTGAATGCATATCATTTTACATCGACTAAAACATTATTCAGGTCAGCATATTACCTACCAAAAAATGACAGGCCTAATTCTGACTATTTTGGGCTTTTGGAGCTACAAAAAAATGATTGGCGTGGACATTTGTGTCGGGTTGCACTCAAGGTTTAGTGCAATAGAAATATTGATTATGTTTCAAACGAAATGAAAAAACGAGTAATACAACAGGTTCTGGACAATCCAGGTAACAGGTAACATTTATATAATAAAATGTGAAATTAGCAAAGAGCTTCCCCCACACTTTTTATTTTTGGATTTAATAGAATTACCTAACCAAACATCTCAAATTGTTTTTCAAAATATACTAAGTTGTTTAAAAAAAACATGGTTTTTATGAAAGTTATTTTAAAGAAAATTTAGTTGTGTTTATAAGTGATGGTGCAAGTGTTATGTTATGTGTTATGCAAATCTGGTGTCGCAGAATAACTGATAAAAATATATCCAAACATCATAGTGTGGTACTGCATGAACCATATATTAGAATTAGCACCAGGTGATGCAGTTGATGACGTGGGGGCCATTCATTATTTTCAGATTTTTATTGACAAACTGTATAGTGTCTANGGGAATTAGCCGAGTAGACTAGTGAGCTAGACCTGCAACTTAAAAAAAATTGGATGGATACTAGACATCAGATAGGTTGATAGATCTTTTAAATTTGTAACAGCCATATGGTTTGGATACACCGTTCTGTATAACCATCTTAGCAAGGCCAAGGAGGACCAACGAAGAAGCTCGACAAAACAGCCTATGTATAATGGATTAATTAAACGCTTTTCATCATCTCAATTCTTATTAGACTTGGCAATCATTTATGATATTTTAGCCGAACTTTCACTGCTGTCAGAATGTTTACAGAACAGAGATATTACAGTCGTCTTTGCAGACATCATAAAGAGAAAAATTATATCTTTATACAACTTAAAAAAGAAGCCTGGGTCTAAATGCCTTGAGGCTCAGATTGCAATATACTAGGATAGTTTTTGTGGCATTTCCATAAAATATAGTGCTAAATTGTCAGCAATCAACCATCAGTAATTACTATCAAGAGTAATTAACAATATGAAAAGATGACTGCTTACTACGATTTCTAGTCATGAACCACCATCTGTGAATGAAGCCCCATGAAGAAGAATGCGACTTAATTATGAAAGAACAGCTGAAAGTGCTTGAAAGCGATGGCTAGCCTTCAACTAAGCCCGTAGAATATGGAAAACATGAAATTGAAAAACTTTGTGTCAGATTCAAACTAAATTTATATAAAATAAAAATCAGCCATTGAGATTATCTCCAAATGACTTGAATCCCTTGTTAAACTGCACCAAGCTTATACCCTGCAATTCAGCTGAATGTGAGCATGGATTCAGTCACATGAATATTATACCATCACCTACTCAGACAAGACTTACAATACCACATGTTTCAGCTCTGATGTTCATTAAGCTTCACGGCCCCAGTAAGAGAGTGGGATCCTGAGGCTTATGTGAAGACATGGTTAAGAAAACACCGCACCGCAGACAACACAAGGATACAACAAGCTAAACCTAGTCTAAAGGAAGAGGAAAAAGACAATATGTTTGCCAATCTTTTTAAATTAATAACATATTAAAACTTAATAGGCAGCAGAGTACTGTCATCTTCTCTATCAAATATATAATTTTATTTGTTTTATAAACATTTTAATAACTTTTTTATTTTAATTTTGTTTATGAAATTAAATATTCCTTGTTTAACCTATCAGTACTAAAATGTTCTTGTGTTAAAAATATTCAAAATATAGATACATATATATATTCTAGTAAAGTTCTATACTATGCTATTTCTAAGTTAACTAATAGAATTTATATCAATATGTTCATTTGTTGAAACAATAAATTCTGATGAAATTTACTGTCCTCTACGTGAATTCTTGAAATTTTAGTGGAAGTGCACTAAGTAAGTTTCTGCATTAGTAATCATTAAAAAATGCTCCAAATAGCTTCTAGAGGCATTCATGTTTGTGAAATATTTTCGCCTCCGGCGGTTGGTACACTCTGGCCCCAGGCCCCCACCCCTCCTTCAACTTTGGAGTAGCCTATGAGCTTGCTTTTCAGCACTGCTAAATCTATGACTACACCACTGGTTAAATAGATAATTTCTTTCAGTGAATCTTTATTATCTTCACCGGTAATTTCACAAAATAACGAATTCAGCACATTCTTAGTAACATACAAAAAAAGTATTTACATTATAAATAATCGATCTATATTCATAATAATTATATGTATCTAATAAATATAATATATAAATAAATATCAAAGACCGATTTGTCTATATCTAGATACATTAGATACACAGAGACATACGTATATATAGAGATAAATTGATCTTTGATATTAATGTCACCTTATCTCCTTCTAAATTATTTAGAAATTAGGTAATTATATTTTAAACTACCAGTTTCATTTAATTACTGGCTGTAATAATGGTTTATTCTTTAATTCCCTAGAATCGAGATTTAATGAAATTGGAAGCTTTCTTCCCTCGAACCTGGATGAGTTGGAGGCTGTTGGTTTTGATTTCCTCTCTAAAGCTAAGCGCCCTCTTGTGGTGACTCCTTCACTCAGTCCTGGTATTGGGCGTGTACCAGAAGTTCCGCCGATATTTATTGTTCCTGGGATTCAAAATAAAACTGAGAAGGTTTTAGAAACTCTGACCAATAAAATAATGTATCCAACCATCTGTATAAACTTGCAAGATCACAACATGTCTTTGTCAAAATCCGCAGAAAACATTGTCAAGGTGAGTGTTATTTTCATTGTACCTTATACTTATAATAGTGTACTACTATTGATACTTAAATAAAAAGGATAGTAATAATTATATAAAATATATAGTCAATTTTATGGGTAAATTTAATTGTTATGCTTCACTTCCCCTAACCAGATATTATGGACAACATAACTGAATTATTTTGTTAATATAATAATTATTTATCTTTTAATTTCACTTTTTTATTTATTTAAAGTACTAGCCAACAGTAGAGACCCTAACAGCCTAGCACTGAACAAATATAGAACAACAAATTTCTTGCAAAAATAATGGGGTTCAAGTGATTACAATAAAACAATTTAATAATTAATAATAATAAAGAGAGGATAAAATCAAATGGATGATTCAGTAGTAATAATAATTTAATGAAGAGATCACAATAAATAAAGAATCATTACTTAGTAAAATAATTTTTTTTGAACCAGTGGTGCCAAGACAGCAAAGGAAAGAGCAAATATATTTTATGAATTAACAGTACATCTTTGGAGAAGATTCTTATATATTTGCAAGAGCGTGTTTAGTTTTAATAAAGGAAACTAGAAGAGAGATATTGTGGCCGTTATTCTGTCAATATTGTGTTATTTAATATTAATATCTTCAACTTTAATCAATACTACCTTTATTTTATTTTATTTTATTTTATTTTATTTTATTTTATTTGATTGTACAGTATTACTCTAATATATTGAAAAACTACATTCAATTAAATATGGCATGTCTAAACTATAAGATGTACCTATCATCAAATAAAACTGTAAGATACAAACCATTTTAATTATATAATTAATTAACTCTATGATAATTTTTCTTAAAGTAAATAAATTCAACCAAAAAAGGCCTGATTATTAAATTTTAAATTAAAAATTTGAATTAATTTGATAATTTTAACCACACATTTAAATTGTTATGAAATAATATTTGGAAATAGTAGTATAGCAAAGATATTAAAAGATATGACTAAATTAGCATATCTACAGATTTAGTTATAGTTAGATTACCCATAGATACAAAGAGACAAGTTTAAGTTAAATATATTTTATTTTCTAGTTCAGAATATCTTTTTTTTTTTTTTTTTCCAAAAAACTTTAGCACATGAGGAATATACAACCTGTAGGTCCGTACAACCTAGTAGGAGTGTCATGGGGAGGTATATTAACTCTTGAGCTAGCCAGAGAGCTACAATCACAAGACCAGAAGATTCAGTTGTTTTTATTGGATGGTGCTCCTGATACAACTCAGTCCATAGCCAAGCTCCTGGGAACAGGGGATGACTTACATTGTAACCTTATTACAAAGCTACTGGGTATTGAATCAAACAAGGTAACTCTTATAAATTAAAAGAATATTTAAATTAAGTTATTACTTTTTTTAAATTTGAAACTTTCTTTATTGTCTATTATAGTACTGTAGTATTTATTATAATTTACTCAATTTTTGAAGTTGAAAAATTTATCCTTCAAATGGCTTCGACACACACATTAAATATTTGTATTCTAGATCTCGATATTTTAAAAATAGAATACTTTTAAAAAGAATTTACTCTTCCACATAGGTTTATTTAATTACTCATTAAAGCGAGCACTCTATTGTATAAGGTACAACAGTGAAAGCATTTTCCATTTGGTTTTTACCTGGTCTACCATGATCCAAAGTTCCTATGTATTCCCCTATTGATCCACTCTTTTTGCCCTAAACTCAATTTACAGAACTGTTTATGTTTTGTTTATGAGTTGGATTTTTATAACATTTTGGTACCAAGCTAATAGCACATATTTGTTTGGTGTGCTAGGGCGCTTACAATAGGGTGAATTTTTAAATTTAATCTATTTTTACCTCTTGGGTAGCAAATTTAAATGATTTGAACAATACCTCAACATTAAAGAGCCATTGTTGGTTTGCCTGCATTTGCATCTTAAATTTACGATCTAGAACCATTTATTTGTGCTTTTGTGTGTAAATTAAGTTGATTTAGTTTTGTATCTTAAATAATAGATCCAAACTTTTTATTTTTATTGCAACAACACATTCACATTAGAGCCATTATGGCTGTGATTATATTGCTTGCTCAATCTAGATACTCTTTCAGTTATTTTATTGCTTTGGGTCTAAATTAGTTTGATCTAGTTTTATTTCTTGGATAGTTAATTACTAAAACTATTTATTTTTGTGTTTACTGCAAAAGTGCCTCTACACAAGAGAGACATTCTTGATATAAAAAATGCAAAAATGGTAACTGTTTATTTTGATGTTGATTCAAACAATTCATCCATATAAGAGAATCAATCCTAATGGGAGGACTGAAAAAATTCAAACTATATATTTTGGCTCATTACTACTAGTAATTTTTAATATGTGGTGTTTTGACTTATAAAATATTTCCCTCTCCTCATCCGTGTGTGAAATTGTGTTTTTGGTAGTTAAGAAAATTTGTTTGAAAAGAGTTAATCTGCCCAACTTAAATGTGAGAAAAGCTACGAACCAAATCTAGTTGCTAATAAATCGTTTAATATGGTGAAATTGTGCAGTATTAATAATTTTCGTTTGTGTATTTTGTACAATAGCGTGTTTGTATACCATTGGCTCAATTCTTGGAAACTTCATCAGTATTCCAGTATTGACAGATAAAATACACAAATGTTAGCTAGTAACCAGCCTTCTGTAACACACAAATTGGAATTTTAGTGTGATGTCCTGAAAGCCTTTTTAACCTTTCGCAGTAAGAGATGATTCATTTTAAGTGTCTATAAAAACATTATACAACCACCTTCTATTATTGATTTGTACTCACCATTTTCCCATGATGTGAATTAGTTTTGGCTCTATTCTCCAATTTATGATGAGTCCTGGCAGTGATGGCATGAGCTATTGCCAGATTTAACTCAACTTGCGGAGTGCTCTGAGTAAATAAAAGAAGATTTAGTGCATGTGCCAAACAATCTCTATAAGCAAACTTCTCAGGTTGATAATGCCACGGGACCGTACCCTTCCTATGAACAATGAAGCAAGGATGCAAGGGAAGGAGTGATTCTCCCTTCCACACCCCTCATTTCCTACGAAAGTTTGATAATATAATTTGGGGTGTTCAATTCACTATTTTTGTACTCTTTGTCAGCACTTCGCCCGGCGTGGTAGCGCTTTAAACAAGACAAACGCCGCTTGTAACCCAACCATAAGGATGGTCTCGCCATCTCGGCATAAATAGACTTGTAGGACTTTATAATTTCTCCTTCAGAGAAAGCTTGTATTGGTTGCGACCTGTCTATTGAACTATGTTTTATTTTATAATTTAGTGCTCCGATTAGGATAGATTTAACTAGCCTCGTTTTGCTAGGGCTCAACATGTGTTAGCGTAACCTAGTCATATAGACTTATTTTCCATATTATTGTCAATGAGATTTGAATTTGTGCAACTTTTTCTCCAGAGCTATATGGCATCCTTAAGAGCCTTGAGCGTGTTTTATAATCTTTCAATGTAGGGATATAGTTACTCATGGTTTTAAGGTTATTCAAAGTGGATTTTGAGATCTTTTGAACATAGATTTAATTGCTTTATATTTCTAACTTTCTTGTATCTATTAGCTTTGCCTCTTTAATTACGATAACTGTGAGTTTTTTTTCCTAAAGCTCTTTTAGAACACATGCTTTTCTTTTTAAGAGTATTCTTAACCCTTCTGACCTTGTCTATATTTATGGAAGATTTGACTTCCAGGAGCTTTCCTATGCTTGTATATATAAATGTCATTTTTTGGGCTTTGTTCCATGTCATGTATTTTCATTAATTAAAGCTTTTCTAATTAGGATTGGGCCTCTCAACTGCCTATTTGGATCTTCATAATAGCCCTCGCGTGCTATATGTGACTGGCCTTTTTAAATTAAATGGTGATCAGCTAAACATTTAACCGCTTTGCTGTCTTCAAATACTATTTTGTAGTAATGGTCTATTGTTAGAATAGTTACTTAATGTTGATGCTATCAAGCTTGACTATTTAATTGAGCTTCTCTCTCTTTCTAATCACCTGTTGATTCTCACTGTGGTTTAATGACTTTGATGTCGCAGTTGCCTGTTTGTTAGTCCTATTACGGGGACACTTAGCACTTGTTGTATAACCTAATTTTACATACAAAATTAATCTCAGGGCCTTGAAATAAGCTTGTATTGTATACTTAAACTTTGTTATCATTAAACTTGCATTAATTTGACTTGCTGTTTATGTTTCTCTAATAATCCTTGCCCAATAAGTAAACATGATTTAGTAAAATGGTTAAAGGTTTCAATAGAAATAATAGAAATATTTTACCTTAGAACGGTTTTGGTTCAACCTGTGGCTGGCAAGATCTTGGCTCACTAGCAAGTTTTCTGAAAAGTTTCTAAATTAGAATTCATTGCATAGCCAAATAACTGGTTTGTTATAGAAATATTATATCTAAAAATTTTGATAAATGTAACTGGTGTATTATAAAATTATTATAACTAAATATGTCATCATGTTATTAATAATTCTAGAATTTTAAATTAAATATTTTTACAGTTCATGAGAGTAAATTAAAAATCTAGATCTACAGAGGCAAACAAATTAGTTTTAACTGATGGTAACTAATTTACGTCTGTTGTTTGAAATATACTAAAGATTTAGATGTAGTTACTCCTATTGCTTCGTTTCAATGTTTCAAGCTTTGATATTGGATTAGCTCAAATACTTGTATATTGAATTAAAATAACCTCAAAAAATACTTTTTTATGTTTACACTTTGTATAGGTGTAACCTTGATATTGGAGACAAACATATTATTAGTAAAATAAAAATATGAATATTATATATAATATGTGCTATTTAGACCACGCAGATCTGCCTTCGAGTGAGACACATTTAAAGTCCTTATAATAGGTTAAAAAAACTTAAATAAAGATTATTAGGATAAACAATAAATGCAATTATAGAAGGACTTTGAAATACATGGTGTTTAATTTAATATTCCACATTTGTTAACTATTTGTTATATTTTATAGATATGTTTATCGTTATTATTGTTATTTGTTCTGTATTAATTGTCAGTGAACTTAGACCATCAATGAGCTCTATCCTCCTCCTCCTCCTTGAGCTTCCAGAATTTTCTTCTTTCCTTCAAGCCATCTAATATTTGAATACTCCTCCTTTCTAATCTCCTCCACCCCTCAACCTTTCCTTCTATGACGTCATGTAGAATGTGTATGATCGAGTTTGGTTTGTACCTAAGAATCACATCCAAAATGGGCCCCCCCCCCCCCCCC
>CABFWB010004887.1:0-19773 GCA_902151455.1 Timema bartmani | reverse complement strand
CCCCCCCCCCCCCACTCTTCTTACGACTTCTTCATTTCTTCAAAGATCTTAAAGTATTTATTCTCCATCTTCCCGAGAGTCCAAGTTTCTGCTCCATACAGCGTGATGCTTCAAATGTAGTAGTTCATCACTCAGTTTATTCCTCAGTTCCTAACTCAACTTGCTGGTCATCAGTAAAACCTCTTATTGTTGAAAGTTTCCTTGGTCATGGCGATCCTCGACCTAATTTACTGGGTGCAGTAGGCATCGTTTGTCAACAGCCTTCCCAGGTACTTGAACTGCTCTGTGTTTTCAAACCCCTAGTTTCCCATTTTGATTTTCAGCGGCTATTCATTCTTTTAAATCAACATCACTTTTGACTCCTCACTGTTGATTTCCCTGTCATATCTTCTCCCTATCACCACCAGCCAGTCAATCATTTCCTGGAACTCTTCTTATTTCAGTCCAGCAATGCTAGATCATCTGCGTATTTTATTGTGTTGATCACACGTCTTCTTATCCTAAAACTGCCACATCATCATAGGACTTCATAACCAGCCACTCTAAATACAAGTTAAACAGACTGAGTGACAAACAGCATTCCTCCCTTACTCCTCTTCCTACCTCTACGCTGTTGGTCTCTTCATCATTTAGCCTCACCTTTACTCGTAATTCCTGATAACAGGTTTACAACCAGCCTTGTGTTCCGCCAGTTGATGCTGATATTCTTTAGTATCTCCATCAGTTTCTTCCAATTCACTCTATTGAACGCCTTTTGCCAGTCAATTATACCAATGTAGACCACTTCCTTGACTTTCAGCACTCTCTCTAAAAATTATTCTCAGCATCCTGATGGAATCTCTAGTTAATTTTTTTTTCTTAATCTAAATTGGTCCTTTTATCAATAAAACTTTAATTTTCTGTTCCAATCGCTTGTTGAGTATTCTTGCCACGATCTTCCCCACATGAGAGATGAGACAGATGGCTCTATGGTTACTGTATTTCTTGGCTTGTTTCTTCTTGTTCAAAATAATCATACTAAAGTCACTGTGTGTAAGTAACACCAAAAACTAATTTAATGTTGTCAGAGTTCTATTGAGTAAAAATTCTCTCTTTTAAAAAAAAACACAATTATTGGTTAAAATAAATCTTGAGAATAGTTGTATCGAATTTCTAGAAACAATCCACTATTATTAAATACTAAGTGAACATAAGTGCTTGTTATTGTGTGAGCGTAGTCCCTCCCGTTCTTCGTCATCACTCTTTTATAAATAGTTCTACTGATATGTTTTATGGGTGTGTAAATGTATAATGTTTTATTAATATATAATGAGGTGACCTGGCGGTCTAGGGGTAAGGTGTCAGACTTCTGTGTTGAGGGTCCGGGGTTCACTCCTCGGTCTCGGCACAGATTTATCTGATAGCCAAACCCTTCCTTCACCTCTGACAAGACGTGTATTAATCACATCTTGTGAATGTGTGGAATTCCAGGCCTCCACCGTGGTTCGGATCCCACGTTAATCTGTAGGTCCTCCATTTCATTTCACAATCACCCTACAATTACACATTAGCGTGTGTACAATCAGAATGGGTAGTAAGATGCGGTGCTAATAATAATAATAATAATAATAATAATAATAATAATAACAATAATATTATTATGTGTTGTGAATTCTTACAACTGCATTGACTAACGATGCAATTAATATAACCCTTTTCCGGTTGTAAAAACACATTCATAAATTAAACTTTTTCAGGTGCAAGAAGATTTAATTAATTTGAAAGACTGGAAATCCAGAGTGGCTTATGTACTGCATAAAATGAAAAATCTGTCTCCAAAAAGAAAGCGGTACTTAGAAAGTGGTTTAGAATCTTCTTACATTAGAATCAACAAATTACTCAACTATAAGCCTACAGAGAAACTTTTATCTGGGGATGTTCACTTGATACGACCAGAAGGATCACAGATTTATCTGATAGCCAAACCCTTCCTTCACCTCTGACAAGACGTGTATTAATCACATCTTGTGAATGTGTGGAATTCCAGGCCTCCACCGTGGTTCGGATCCCACGTTAATCTGTAGGTCCTCCATTTCATTTCACAATCACCCTACAATTACACATTAGCGTGTGTACAATCAGAATGGGTAGTAAGATGCGGTGCTAATAATAATAATAATAATAATAATAATAATAATAATAACAATAATATTATTATGTGTTGTGAATTCTTACAACTGCATTGACTAACGATGCAATTAATATAACCCTTTTCCGGTTGTAAAAACACATTCATAAATTAAACTTTTTCAGGTGCAAGAAGATTTAATTAATTTGAAAGACTGGAAATCCAGAGTGGCTTATGTACTGCATAAAATGAAAAATCTGTCTCCAAAAAGAAAGCGGTACTTAGAAAGTGGTTTAGAATCTTCTTACATTAGAATCAACAAATTACTCAACTATAAGCCTACAGAGAAACTTTTATCTGGGGATGTTCACTTGATACGACCAGAAGGAGCTTTAGAGGAGGACCACTGTGACCTACATAAAGTAAGATAATTATTGTTTCTTATAGTTTATTTGACCTGAGGGTATTTAAATAATAAAGTGCGATGTTTAAATACAGTAAATGGTTATAGTTTTTTTATACTTTAAATTAATAAAACATGCAAATTGGCAGTATTCTATACTAAAAGAGTTTGAATAATTCCATTTATATCTAAATCATTTTCTTTAGGAATGATAGTTTAACTTTTGAGGGTCTAAAAAAAGATCCCTAACTTTTTCTCCAAACTCATAAAACTTTTTATGAAACAAAACCAATATATGAATAAAGTTATTAAAAATAAACTTCTATAAAATCATGGTTGTATGTAAAGACATGAGACATATAAAATATTTTGTTTTATACGTACAATAACGATAGAACAATTAAAAATAATTAATGAGCTTAGTACCTTAAGGGTAGCTTTTCAATAATAATAATTTTAAGATCTTATGGAGATAGCTATAATATTATATGTATCCATAATATACCGGAATGACTTATAAGATAATTAATGGCTGCTATAGGAATGATACATAAGTAGATAATTTTCATCATTTTTATGTAGACTCAATAAAGCACAAAAACAAATTTGACTTGCCGTATACTGTAAAGAAAGCACACACAAGATCAAGTGTGGACAAGACAATGTAAACAAGTCATCTTTACCCAAAGTCCTAGTATTAAAATTATTCTGTAATCATTCAGTGTTTGTTTGACTATCGTTTATTAGTGTATTGCAAAGTTTGATAAGAACTGCGACAAATAATGGTAACGAGTCAATAGTTACAGCTTATATTATTGACTCGTAGACCAGCACCTGCAAACCACTTCTGAGACTCTACTGTTCGAAGAACAAAATGGATTTAAAAAAATTAAATCCTTCATAGATAATAAATTATAACTAAACAAATATTAGAAAAACAAATAGTGTTTAGCAATAATATACATTCAATATTTATTTATGGACATTGAAAAAGCATTTGATCTAGTTTACAAAAAACTACTATGGCAAATACTGTAGATAATAGGTTATTCACTTATAGCTTATAATAACAATTCAATGTATTTATGACAACACGAAAATAGCAATTAAAAAACAATTCTAGAATATTTGACGTGATGACCATAAATCAAGGAGTCAAACAAGGATGTTTCCAATCACTCACACTTTTTAATTTATATACATATACACAACATTTTGAGAATATGAAAAATAGTACCAGTAGTAGTAGATTTAGGTTTTAAAATTTCTAGAAATACATTTTTGAACATGGTATACTTTGCATACGATCTATTAATAAGTTCAAGACATGGAAAATGCCCTTCAATAATTACTATTTAAAACTGAAAAAATAAAACATGTGAGTAATATACCATGAAAATATCAATATCAAAAACAAAAGTATTGACCTTTAGATCAGAACCGATAAGAACAAAAATATTCAATAACAACAAACGAGTAGACCGGTTAGGCATTCAACTTGTCCAGGGAACGACATTAGCTATAACAAAGGCAATGATATTAATAACAAGCTGCACAAATACTAGAACAAAGCAAAAAATATATACAAAACTAAAGATATAAAAAGTAAATAGGTATTCGAAATGAAATTCTTAAGACAAGAAAAAGGTTATAAGAGTTTGGATGAAATTAGAAATATTTGCATAAGAACAGAACTTAATATTTACGTTAAAATGATAGAGTAAAAGAATATCAATAAAGTTGGATCAGCAATATACAACGTATTAAAGAGTCCCAACAGCCAAAACGAGTTTTAGAATATAAGCCAAAAGGACAGAGGTCAATAGGTAGACCCAGGTAGAGATGGCTAGAAAACTTTTGAACATGGAAAAGGTAGATAAGGTTACCCAAGTAGTGAAAAAGAAGAAATAAGATAATAGAAGGAATTAAACATTTTTCTCTATTAAGTGTATAAGTTTAATAAATTTTCAGTTTTAAGATTAGAAAATGTTTCTTGGAATCAAAAGTTTAGTACTATGTTTCATACAGATAGTACAACTATTGAAATACTAACTGCTAAAAATGACAATAACCACGAGATTCAAAATGACTCAATTCCAAATGCTTGAAAAACAGAGCAATTATTGACAACAAAAAAAGTGAAAGGCCTTACAATATTATGAAAACTGCTATCAAGTAGGTTCACAATATAGATTTATGTCACGTTAAGTTGTTGTTGGTATTAAGCGATCAGTTTACGAACAAAGACGTTAAACTCGTTAAAAGTAGCCTCAGGGCAAGGGCGTAAGACATTTACAAACAATTTAAAAGAAAATTTTGTTTATGTAGAAGAGAGTATCATTTTAACGTCTTAAAAATTTTGGACTTTCTTATTGAATACAATGATATATCGTTTGGAAGATGTAACATTATACGTAAGTCCTCAGTACCACATGAATGATTAGGAGGGTAAATATTAGTTCAAAACACTCTTTGCAAAAAAAATCCATTATGCCCATGCCTTAGTTAGAGAGAGGCTATTTGACAACTTGTGCCTGAAATTTCTTACAATATCCGCTATATGTGGACACAACTGTGAGGTAATTATTGTGAAAGTAGCAATGACCTGCTCACAAGCAGAATACAGGTAAACGGCAATTGCCATGGGAGAATACGACAGCTGAGCCGGAACTTCGGCGTGGCTTTACACTTATGGTTTCTCCGGCAGATGTTATTCAAGCGTGAATGTGATTCGACTTTTAAAACACTGTCAGAATACATGACAAATACAACCAAAGACACGAATGCATGCAGGACGGCCACGCGATGTACGAACGGCAGGTGTGGAACATGTTGTAATAACTGTCTACCAATATAAGTCAGCATACCTCTCTCTAGATGTAGCGCAAGCTATGCACATGTTCAGCTCTGCAGGTGTTTTGTGATGAAGGCTACCACACACAATATTATGGAGCAATGCACCATCTACTCCTGAATAATTTGCCTTACCAGGGTACAGTTTTCAAAGCTTGAGATTTTGTTCCAATCGCTGTTAAAAAAACCTTTTCAAGATTAAATTTTGCACGGGACTTTTATCAGCATAAAATAATTAATCTTCATATATCTTGTGAGTTATTGAAAATAATTTGCTGCCACTTATGTTAGTCAACATATGAAGCAACAACGCTGTAATTATTAGATGAATAACTATCAATGGAAACAAAATAAAAAATGCCAAATATTATGGAATTGATGTAAACAGGGTGTCTACCATCCGGGAAAATCAGGGAAAACGGGAACTAGCCGGGAATTTGAAGTGCTCGGGAAAAAACGGGAATAAGCCGGGAATTTGGGAAATTACAGTAAAAATCTGCGAAAATGTGGTTTTACTCAAAATATGAAATATAATAATCATTAAAACAGTAAATAATAATGTTATTTAAACTGTAGTTTTTTTTGTAGCTGTGTAATACATTTTATAATTCCTGATAAACAATGTTAATACAAATTTAAAAAATATGTTTATTTAAATTTTGAAACTTACTATTCATAAAAAAAGATTAATAGAAAAATGAGGGGGGAGGTGGGGGAATTATAAGGATGTGACATACCTTTGAGTCGGGAATTTTAGGAAAATGATCAGGGGAAATTAGGGGAAAAGTCGGGAATTTCATTGGTCAAGTTGAGTAGACACCATGTTATTCTTTTACCTGATTGCTTAGTGTCCTTTAATGACCTGAATCAGTAATTAGGTGATTCCTCTGAAACTAGTGTTTTATCGCTTCTCTTTTTGCTGTGAAAATTTGGTTGTTTTAGGAAAGCTAGGAATCTAAATGAGTATTGTTTCAATTTCACATCCTTATCTATAGAGAATATGTTTTTTACTCTTTCATATGGAGTAATTATTGTAATAATGTATATTTTTGTGTCAAGATTATAATGGATCTTGACTCTTATGTGTCCCAGAGCGCAAAAGAGTTGGTATTACATTTCTGTCTGTCCCTATGTCAAATATGTCGAAACAATTTGATGGATTTCATTCTCTTGCTCTTTCTTTAAAAAAAAAAATATATATATATGTGTGTTACTGCCTAAAAAATAAATCTAGTTCTGAAATTAAGGCTAATGCTGACTGATTTTGATAGTTTATAAAATGGCTTTAACAATTTGGTTTGAAATGTATTTCCAAGGAATGTTTTACATGATTAAAAACACTGTATACTTGCTGCTTTTTTTTTTAAGAAAAATTGATTTAAAGGTAGCTAACACGGGAATGATTTTTTTTTTTAATTCTCATGATTGGAATTATTTTATAAATGGATCAAAAACTTTTGTTCAAGTTTTATATCTAAAAAGTTTCTTCCTAACTATATTAGATTTTATAAGAAAGTATTTGATTATGTTGTAAAGTTTATTTTTATTTTATATTTGTACTATTTTCACAACTATGTTTCATATTAAATTTGGGCAGGACATGCGGCGTGAATGTGAAAATCTAGAACCATGTTCAGAGAATTGACTGGCAAACCCAAAGGTAAGAGCCCATTGAGAAGAACTAGATGCAGTTTGGAGTTTAGCATTAGAATAGACCTGAAAGAGCTAATGTGAAATGAGGTTGACTGGATAGAACTAGCTTAAGATATGGATCAGGTGCAATGAGGTGGACTGGATAAAACTAGCTCAAGATAGGGATAGATGGCGTACTTTTGTAAGTGCGACAATAAGCTTTCGGATTCCTAGTGTCATAGAGTAGATAAGTATTAAATTTGATTTACTGATACAAAATAAATATTTAAAAGTGTAAATAATTCTTATAACTTTTAAGGTAGGCAAACTTACACATTGTCACTATAAAATCATTTAGTTAAGATAGGTAATAAGTGAAACATTTATAGTGTACAGTGACTAAATTTTCATTGTTGGTAGACAGAACTATGCGAACACTTTTCACTGAATGACTGATTCAGCAAGTGTGGTTGGCTCACTGTGTGTGTAAACAAGAATAATTCCGGTCTAGACAAAAAAATGTGAGGTGGAAATGCTGATTTCCTATTATATAATAATAATATTTAGCACCGCGTCTTACTACCCGTTCGGGCATTTGCGTGGAGGGAGAGTGGAAAACCATTTAGCAAAANAGATTCGAACCTCGATCTCCTCGTCCTTGGCGGTCGAGCTCAACACGACTAGCGCATTAGCCAACTACGCCACTGAGGCAGGTCTGATTTCCTATTCAGCTCTGTTTGTTGGCCTATACATCTCAACTGGGGATGGCATCCTTGAATTCCTCAAATCCTTAAGGATATTCAAGATTCGAGAAAATTTCAAATTCAAGACACCGTTCCTTAAAAAAAAATTAATTTTTCAAACAAAACTTGTTTTAATGCTTTATTACCGCCTATTGGTGGTTCAGAAACAATTACAATTACAGGTTGATCTTACAACCAGGCCCCAGATCAGTAATTTAACATTTAACTGAATGTATGAATGAATGGATTATTAGAACAAATATAACGTTAAGTTACTATTTCTATTTTCTCTTATTGGATTATTTTTATATTTCCTCTAATGTTCATAATTTTTTTCAAGATTTGGATTTGTAGAATAGTGGATTCGACCCAACTCTAATCTCAACCTTACCCTCCCCTGGCAATATGCACAAACCCAGTGAATTATCCAAGATCCACTCCCCCTTTACCCTCCACCACTAAACCCCCTCAAAATAGTCCTGGGCACTTAACTATATGTGTCATGTGTTTTACAGGTCTCTAGTAGAGTTCACTCGAGGCCTAGACAATTCACGGCCAATCACATTTGTCACCAGCCAGGGTGTACACAGTGACAAAGCGGTAAGTTGCAATAAATTCAAAATTTCTATGTCCCTTTTAGGTCTCGTGAATGGGATGCTATTTCCTTTCAGCTCAGTAATATTATACAAAATCATCGATAATTAAAACTAGAGCTAGGTCTAATTCACTATTTTACAAATTTGAATCTTCATTTTACTCAAGAATCTCGAATATCAAATTCGAATGAAATAGAAATATAATAGACTAATAAAAAATAAGAAATAGTAAATAAATGTTAAAAGAATTTCTTATGATTCATTCATTATAACATTCTCACAATCAGTTGAGTGTTTAAATTAATGATCTTGGGCATGGTTGTTGAGATTATGATGATGATGATGATGATACCCATAATAACAATGATAACAACAATAATAATAACGACAATAATAATAATAATAATAATAATAATAATAATACCCATAACAACAACGATAACAACAATAATAATAATAACTATAATAATGATAATAATAACGATAGTAATAATAATACTAATAATAATAATAATAACAACAACAATAATAATAACAATAATAATAATAACAATGATGATGATCATCATCATCATCTTGATTTAGAGGAGTCTCAAATCAAATATTTTCTCTAATCCTTGATTTGAATATCCTTAAGGATATGAAGGTCCCATCCCTAACTAAAACAAAGGTATATTGTTGCTTTGTTTTAGGTACAGTACATGGACATTGTCTGTGTGAACAGGTACAGAGCTTGGTACAGTGATCCTGGAAGATTAGACTTAATATCTTACCAAGTTGAGAGGGAACTCACCAATTGGCACGATCGGTTCAAGAAGCCGGTGCTGGTGACAGAATACGGGGCTGGAGCGATATCAGGAATGCATGTGGTTTGTAAACATGTTGTAGTAGATAGTGATATGAATAGCGATATATATATATATATATATAATATTATTAAAGCTATACCAATAAAGATATCAAAACACAGCATCATTGAAAACTATGGTACCCGTTTTGGTTTAAGTATTGAAAAGCAAGAAACATAGCCAATAAATGGAATTATTATATAATATAAAACTACATTGTTAGTCTAATGGAAGCATACAGCAACTTTACAAAAATTCAATAATAAATTACCAATTTTGTACACAATTTACCAACATTTGGGCCTCAATAAAGTACAATTTGGTCAAATCTCGCCATTTTTTTCTGCACTAAGTGTATACTAATTAGTATTGTAATGTATTCATCTAGCAATATTGACAATATCAAATTTACAACCATCTTTTATGAAATAATTATCAGAACCTATATCAATGAAATGTGGTATTATTAAATTTGCTTTTTTTGCATCAAGCCTTACTATCTGGCTGAGCTATCAGCATATTACACCAATGGGTCAGGGATGAGGAAGATATAATTGAGGATGAGGAAGATATAATTGAGAGAAAATGTATATACATTTACATGGAATATTCCATGCACCTGGCAAGAGTTAAAATCCTTGTCTAGTCATCTCAGTTGATGAGTTAAAAATTCAGTATTTACATTGTGATTTGAAGTCTGCTTTAGGAATAAAGGAATGAAATTTGTGAATAGCATGTTAGCTGTCATGAGGAAAAACAAGATTAGGAATGAAGTCTGGCAAATGTGGGAGTACAGGGAGTACATGATATAGTAGAGGAAGCCAGGCTGAAATTGTATTGGCATAAAATGAAGATGGAAAAGGAGAGAATGCCAAAGAAAATTATGTAAATAAAGCACAGAGGAAAAAGACCGCTAGGAAGGTCAAGAAATAAATTGGAGGAGTAGATAACAGAAAGTGTGCAAGTGAAAGAAGAATGGTGAAAGTATAGAAGAATATGGAGGTGTTTTACTAAACTGACCCTGCCACAGGCTGGAAAAAGCTGTTGATGATGATGATTATGGTAGCTGTAGCAGTAGCTGCAAATACACTGCAACAAACTGATAAAAATATATAGCGTTGTCAGAATGTCAAAAGAAATCTACTTTGAATAGTCTATTAACTGTTCAGTAATTGTTCATTCATTATGATTGAGTTTGTAACAGAGGTAGCCTGTCGACTAACGTGATTAGTTTCCAATGATTAATCACGGACTCATCATAAACCAGTTAGCAAACAATTGAAATATATTAGCAGTGATGCTCAAGCTACTAGTTGGTAATTTAGGTTTTACTTGTGTCACTTTTGAGTCTTGTTTGAGTAGCTCAATGGGTGAAAGGCTTAAAAATTTTCACAACTCTCCATTCCTTCATACATTATTTTGGACTGATACCGTTGTCAATTCACTTTAACAAGGTTGCGTTTAAAAAATGTGAATAGGGCATTTGTCGGGCAGTGATAGCGAATTTTGTCAGCAAGGTAAGAGAATGGGAGCAAAGGGGAAGAAAAATTAATTGAAATAATTTTACCTTAAAACAATATCACACCTTGCAGATGTTTGAAACTTTCCAAAAAAATTATAACACTTTCTAAATGTATATGTATTTAGAAGAAGATTCAGGAAAGATGGATAGAAACATATAAAAGGAACAAACATACTATGGCTTTTACAATGAAAATAAAAACACAGTTCACATTTTACATTGCTGCCACTGGACAAAGAGGCAATGGCTGCTTCTTGAAGAAAATTGATTATAACCACTCAATCCCCTGACCTCTAGGTTTCATTCTATCGGAACTCATCAGGAGGGAGGGAGAAATATACAACTCAACTTCCTAAATAAGGAAACAAAGAAACGCTTTCTAAAAAATTATTATGCCCCTTCCTTACTTTCAAAGTCTTTACCAAACCTATGTTATTTTTTCCAACAGTGTGGTCACTGATCAAGAAAACTAGCCAAACACGGAATTATAATTTAATTTGGTCCATCAATGAAAAAACCCAGGAAAAGAGCTTGAATTTTGCAATTTGTTGGGAATATAAAAGTGAGGACCACCCCAAATAGCTTCCACAGCCATTTAATTTAAAAAATCTAGGTTGGAACACACTAGATATATTCTATAGGAATCTACATTTAATGAAAGTTTTGGGGAAGGGTCACTTTAAGCATCTGGGAGAGGAATTTGATTTTCAAACATTTTCTGGGTCTAGTCTTTGGATCCCTCTTTGACTTGGAACCCAATTTTAATCTTTTAGCTTTTTTTAATCACTTTTTTCTAAGCTCCCACACAAATAAGGTTCCACCGCCACTGGGTGTAGCACATTTACATAATACCACGGTAACTTCCTACTCTACTACTAAAATTGTTGGTGTGTTCAACAAACTTTTTAAACATTTTATTTCAGAATCATTTGTCCAATTTTCACATCCAAAGACAAAGACTTTTAGAAAATGGGGAAAACTATTCTTTGTGTCTTTGCCAGGAAAATGGAGAATTATTATGAAATTTAATTCTCTAGTTTGAGTGCCCACCTTAACATAAGTGAGGATTTAAGTGCCTGTAAAAGTGTCCAAGTGAATTCCTATTAACCTTCATATCACTATTATTTGAATCACAGTGGTGGTTGAAGATCATCTCAAGCATAACACCACAACGATCTTGTCCATGGTCAAGGCTCAAAACGTCTGTTTATTATTTGTTCAGTTGCCTGCAGTGATGTGGACAGAAGACTACCTTATGTTGACCTTAAAACAACACTTCTCTGTGTTTGATAAATTGAGGGGTGAAGGCTTCCTGCTTGGCGAGATGATATGGAACTTTGCTGACTTTCAAACACCTCAAGGTAGATTTGGGAAGCTGGTCAAATAAACATTATTGTTGACTTCCCGCTAGAATTAATTTTAAGATATTTGTGGTTCGTAGTTTTTTTGTTGTATGTTTGTATATAAAAGGGTTTCAAACAAATTTTAAAGTAAAACTAAGACAGTGATTTTTCTTTGATAGGCCTATTCATTACTTTTGCCTTTTAGGCAGGCAGCTTGGTGCCTTTTTAGATCATTTTAGAGGGGTTTGGAGGGAAGACAGGTCTAGACTCGGGCAGAGGGCGGGAAGAGCTTGAGGAGTGTGAATGTTTCACCTCTGATGGTTTTAAAAATAACTTTCGAAGTCTTTTCTTTTATGGAATGCAGTGCCCAATATAAGTGGGAAGTGTGATCTAAAAGTGCCAGGAAACAGTCTTGCGCTGTTCACCTAAAGGTGGATCCGGGTGACCAGTTATTTTCATAATTTATTTTCACCCAGAGACATGAAGACGCCTTAGGTGAGATCATTCCATCTTGGAACTACCATCACAATAGCACTTAAATTTACATCATACTCAGGCTTCCTACAAGTTCGCCCCCTTAGTTATATATATATATATATATATATATATATATATGGCTTATAAGTAGGGACATGCAAAATTCGCATTTGCAATAAAACAAATTTTTACATAAATTCTACTGTTTTCACACAAATAACACAAGTTTAAGCCTTTTTCAAATAAATACATTTTCTTTGTAATTTGGCAAATACCACATCATGAAATGTAATTTTCAACATGGTAACACTGGTGATAGCACTATACCAGGGCTGCCGTGTATAGTATCAGTTTTTTCTTATTTTATAAGTATAAAATGGATCACAGGAAAAATGAGTGTTTTCAGGATATTTAAGATTTTTATCTGAGGTTAGCAATAAAAACCACGATTTCTACTTTTACACATTACGATACCTAAATTTTGATAGATCGATTCTTTGTTTACAGCCTTTAAAAGATTTGACGCTAGGTCCAAGCAAGGACATTAATATATATAGACCTTGCTACAGGCGGTCATGTTTAGCAAAATTATATCTTCTTAGTTTTTATTCCCTTCTCCATATTTGATAGTAGTTTAGTCTTCTATGACGACATATTTCGGTGTTATTATTGTTTGGTCCAAACCTAAGTTGATAATCGATTATTTCGATATTGCTATTTGTAAGACTCGAATGTAATGATATTTATATATCGAGTTTGATATTACTAAGTGTGAAATGTTTTGTGCATATTTATATTTGATTTTACTCCGAATATGTTAATAGATAGTTAAATGCACAATATGAGCGTAAAAATTTAGACAGTTTTATCCTAGTTTTTTTAACGAATACTAATTTGACTCATATTTACGTAAATAATAACATCGTTTTCAGCTTATAATATCATCACATTTTGAGAAAAATAACACCACTTTTCCCCCAAAAATAACCTCACCTTTTACATGTCTCTACTTATAAGTTAAGAAACATTTGGGTGGTATCTCGTAGAGTCAGTGTTTAACTGCCAACTATAATGTATTTTAGTGTTGTAAATTTAGTTTGGCTGCCCTGATAGGTAGGGTATCAACAGTATATATATATATATATATATATATTATACACACACACACACACACACACACACACACAAATGTGAATAAAAGAACCATCTTTATTGTTTTACGCTTACAATGCATATTAATTATTATTATTATACATACTTTTTAATATCTTCTTAATGGCGGCATATTCTCAGTAGGCTGCTTATTAATCTGTTGATTGTGTCCTATCTAGGGTATTATATATTTTATTTGTCTGGTGTATTATAAAATTGGGCTAACCGAGACGTACCATTGGACCCTGCTGAACAGGAACAACAATGGACGTCAACAGGTAAGGTTGTTCTTGGGGTATTACAGCATCTTTCATTCACTCCCCTAGCCTAACGCATTCCGAGGTTTGTCTACCTACAGCCAGAAGTTTCCCCGAGATTAGATATTTATTTATTCGGTTTTTCCTTATTAAAAGTACCTTCATTTTGTCGTTACATATATTTATAATATTAGAAGTACCCACCAATTTAGAGTAGAGTTCTTACAGTTTCTCTCTCATAACTCTGGTAATATTTACCAAAGAAATTACATGTCTCTCACTTGATTCTCTGTGATTAAATTCAAAAGTGTTAGTTAGATAAAATGTGTTCAACTATAAAAATAAATTGCATTATTAATCAATAATCATTATGGCCAACTAATAAAATTAAAAGGTGGAAAATCACACCAGTATATTATTAAAAGTTTTATTATTTAATTTAAAATAATCCTAAAGAAAGTCTAATCTTCAATATAACTGTCTAATCGAGGAGAAAACAGGAACTCTTAAAGATGCTAAAATAGTACAATAAATGTTTTTATTGATTTGAATTGGTTTGGTCAATTAAATTGTAATTGTTGTATGTGTTGTGGTACCCTCTACATCCTATAATGAACCATCAATTATATTGTGACCACACATTCTCATTTTACGTCCAGAAAGAGAACCTAAGCAATTCAAGGTAGATAATGTGTGAATATAGCATGCTGCACTATGTCCTCAATTCCGCCAACTGCAACTGAGCCATGGTTGCAACTGTTTTAGGTGTAGACAATGGGTGGCCCTAAGGTGACACAATTATCAGCTTTTACAAACATCACAAAGAGCACCCAGGATAAACATGGCTGATAATTTTTTTTCTCTCTTGACAAGACAGACCCAACACCTAGAATCGCTAGGAAAGCAGTACTAAGTGTAAATAAAACAATTAGAAAAGTTACTTAAAGAAACCAAGCAAAAATAAATGTTACCAGTTAATTTTACTTGACTATTTAGTTTTTAGCTTAAACATAATTGGTTCAATGGCCAAACAATCAAAGGTGTCACTCTCATGTTAGACTGGCCTGCTGAGGATGAGATCGGGGTTCGAATTCCGTTATGGTGTTCAGAGGTTGATTTTTCCTAAAATGGTTTCCCACTCTTCGTCCATGCACATCTAAAATGCTTCCTTCCTTATCCCTAACCCATTAGAATAATTATCTTATATGTGTGTAACCTGAACAGTTAGTAAGATGCAGTGATTAAAAAAAAAGTCAGATCTACCCATTGATTTATTAAATGGGGGGTTGAAATTAAAGGTTTGACAAAGTATAAGATGTATTTGTTTAGATTTAATTGTAGGATGAGAGGACCCTATAGAACTTTTACAGTTTCTGCTATGATTTTTACTAGCATTATTGGTGGTATGCCGACATTTACCAATGATCATAAAATAAAAGTTGAATATTGGTATTAAAAGTTTGTAAATAAAAGGCATTTTTTAGCTAAAACTTGTAAAACAAATCTATTGTGATATGAATAGAAAATCTAAGGCTAAATTTCAAATTCTTGAATTTTAAATATTTGCTTTAATATTTTGACTGTCATAATAGCCAGGTCAAACACATATTTTATATATTTTTTAGTGATGATCTTTGGTGCAGTCAAATATTTCTTCTGGATTGGAAACTTTGCTTTGTTACATGAATATTAAGAAGAAAATTTTTATAGTGCAGTTTGTACTATTTTTACTGTCAATTTTAAGCAAAGAACAATTTCATCAGCTACTAAGTAAAAATGTGTATAGTTTGGATATCGTTAACTCTCTTTAAAATTGACACAATCTACCATTATTCGCACATAAAAGCCCAAGTAATCAATTTTGCCTTTAACTCGCTTCAATGGTCGAGTAGTTTAAGACATCACTCTTATTTAGTCGGCCCCGTGGTGTTGTGGTCATGGCTATGAGCTTAGGGATCTCGGATTCGATTTCTAGCTGGTACCTTTGGTATTTTTTCCGAAAGGATCAGGTTTTGGTTAATTAGGCTTAAGTTAGATTTTAAGTGTTTCCACTGGTTTCACACCCTCATACTCACTATCACCATCACCTAGTCTCATTGGGACATGGAAAGGGCTTCACTGAAAGGATGTACGATTAGTACATTCGGGCATCCCCTGGGCAACCGTACATTAGTACTTGCAAATCTTTCCACTACTGGTTTATGATTGATGTAGCCCAGACGCACAATATATATTTGTGTGTATCTTGTGTGAAGACGGGGAGATCGAGGTTTGAATCTCGGTCAAGATAACTGAGGTTTTTTCCCAAAATTGTTTTCCACTTTCCCTTCATGCAAATGCAGGTATACTTCCTCTGAATTAATATAACCTTCCTCATCCCTTAAGCCATTAACATAATTAGTACATAAGCGTATATAACCTGAACAGGTAGTAAGGCGCGGTGCTAAAAAAAGATGTATTTCTCGGGTCCTGGGCCTGAGAGACTAAGTGGAGAAAGAGCAGCATGAGGGAATTAAGGAAAGGCTACATTTTATATTGGATGAGAAACGATGAAGGGAAGAGAAACAAGAGTAGGCTTTGTAGTGAAAGAAGAGCTGTAGGCAAAGGTGATAGGGACGAATGACAGGATAGATGGCAATAACGTGTAAGGGGAAAGATGGAGGTGATAATAGTGTATGCCCCGCAAGTGGGGTGCCTAGCAGAAGAAAAGGACAAAATTGAGGAAGATCTAGAAAGGCATATGGGAAATGAGTGGCCGATAGTAATGGGGGACCTTGGTGCAAAAGTAAGAAAAGATAGAGGAGTGTTTGAGGAGGTGTTAAGGAAATAAGTATGAGGAGAGAGAAACGAGGGTAGAATGTTGTGGAGCTATTTGCAAGAAATACAATGAAGTTGCAAACAGCTTATATAAAAAGGAAAGATAATGCCACAAGATATAGCTGGGATGGGGAGCAAAGGTCGGTAATATACTACTTTCTCATGGATGAAGAACTGAAAATGCAGACTGTAAACATCAAGGTAATAAAATTAATAGCAAATGTGTCCTTAGATAATGATCAAAGGTTGTTGTTGGTAGACATAGGGTTGGGAATGTAGGAGAAAGGTAGCATGACAAGAAAGAAGAATAAGTGTGTGGAGGCTTAAAAATGCAAAAGACAAGCTTAATGTTCAAAGCATCAGAAGAAATGTGTAGAGGTGGAATGGAAAAGGTTTAAGAAAAGTTTGGTGGGAGTTACAGAGGTGGTATGTGGGAGGACCAATGATAAAAGGAAGTGGAAGGAGACACCATGGAAGAACTGCAGAGTGAAGGAAGCAGTGGAGGAGACGAACAAAACATTCCAAAGGAGTTTTAAGAATAGGAATGAGGAAGAATATAGGGAGAAGAAGAGTGAAGCAGGTGGTACTAGAAGCCTGGAAGAATTGGATGCAATAATGGACAAAGCTGCTGTAAAAGGATGTGGAAAAAGTAAGAAGGTAAAAAATGGGACTAGAGAGAAGATACAAGAAGTTAGAATTATGGATGAAGAAAGAAGAATGATGAAGCCAGAAGAAGAATTAAATATTTTGAGAATATGTTCAACCCGAATGAGGAAAGAGATGAGAGTGAAGCAGAAAAGCATGGCGAACTAGCAGAAGAGGAGGAAATGTGTCAGACTTGGAAAGAGGTCGAGGACTCATTGAAGAGGATGAAACAAGGAGAAGTATAAAGTGTGGATGAACTAATGGTGTAAATGATAAGAGCTGCAGGAAAATCATGTATACAATGGCTATACAGGATGCTAAGAGTGATTTGGAAGGAGAACAAGGTAACGGAGGAATGTAAGAAGAGAGTTATAATATATATTTTCAAGAAAGGAGACATGAAGAGGTATACAAATTATAGGGGAATAACACTGATGTGCCACTGTACAAAAAACCATGAGAAGATACTGGAAAAAGAGAATAAGAAAAAATGAAAGGAAGGTTGAAAGAGGAACAGCACTGATTAGGGAACAAAGGTCTACAATAGACTTAATCTTTGCCATATGACAGCTGACGGAAAGAAGGTATGAATTTGGAAAAGACTTGGTAATATTATTAATGAATGCGAAAAAGGCATATCATAGTATGGATAGAACTAAAGTTTGGAAAGCGTTAGAGGAAGCAAAAGTGGAATAAGGAGTTGTAATGAGAGTGAAAAGCATGTATGAGGATACCGTGAGGTGTGTTAAGACGGAGAGTGGGAGGACAAGGTGGGTTCAAATAATAAATGTAATGACGCAGGAGAGTGCCCTCTCACAACTACTATGTGTAATGATAATAGAAATGGTAATGAATAAGGTGGAAGGAAAACTCAGGAAGGTAAGAATGAAAGCTATGATGTTTGCCGGTAACTTAATGGTATGAGGGGAGAAGGAACAGTAAGTACAGGAACAGCTATAAGAANAGTGTGGAATTAAATTTACAGTGGCAAAGTGTGAAGTGATGGTAATGACAAGGAAGAGGATAAGGCCTAGTAGAGTTATAAAGTTGGATGGAGTGTAAATGAGAAAAGTACAGAACCTAAAATATCTTGGAAGTGTGATGTGGAAGTAGAGAGGATCTAATGAGGAGAGGACTGCAGGGAGAGTTGTTCTATAGGTTTGTAAGAGACCTATTATGGAGAAGAAAAGTACCCTTGAAGGGTAAGGAAGTGTTATACAGGACGTACTTTGTACCCACTGTAACATATGCAGCAGAAAACAAGATAAGGATTGAAGTAATCTAAGAAAGAGTGGAAATAGAGGGAGTACATGAGATAGTAGAGAAAACCAGACTGAGATGGTATGGACATTGTAATGAGGATGAAATGAAGAGTATGCCAAAGAAATTATTAAAATGAAGTATGTAGGAAAAAGACCCCACGGGGGGCCAAGGAAGAGTTGGAAGGAGCAAATAACAGAAAAGTTTTCAAGTGAGAGGAGAGTAATGGAATCAATTAAAGGAGGAAGAATGGTGGAAGGTTAGAGGAAGATGGAGGCATTCTACTAAACTCACCTGGCCACAGGCTGGAATTGGATGATGATGATGTTTCATACATTTAAGAATGTTATTTTGAACTTTAAAAATATATTGATATTCATTTTAATGCGCTAACTAAAATTTTGTAAAAGCACGTCTTCTTGTGATATTTCTGTGTCACTAGCAAATAGTAATAGGACTTAATGATTGCATAAGTTGGTTTTGGTTGTCCTGCATCCTCTCACTTACCTTTCTGGACAGTTGGAGGAAAATTATCACGGGCAGTGTCATTCCCATTCAAGCTTATTCACAAAGGCTAGTGGTAGCCAGCGTTGCCAACTGTACAATCTGGATACTATTTGTACAATAATTTCACCCCCTGTACAATTGTATTATCCAACATTAAGATATTACACTAAAAGTAATATCCTGGGGCACTCATACAAATTAACAACTAAATCCATTGATAACTAATTTTTTAGAATAATATTATGCTGATTGATAAACCTTGTCAAGGCTTAGTTCTTTAAAATTTAAACTTTTATGATAGCATCTACACTGCTCCTCACCCCCTCCACCCACACACCAAGAGACTCTGTTTTTGTTCCCATTATGTCAAATTAGTTTGTATGCTGTGGGACCGATTTTGAATGTAATTTATTTGCGAACTTAATAGTTAGCTTATTATCATTATTATTATTATTATTATTATTGTTATTGTTGTTGTTATTATTATTATTGTTATTATTGTTGTTGTTGTTATTGTTATTATTGTTATTGTTGTTGTTGTTATTGTTATTGTTATTATTATTATTATTATTATTATTATTATTATTATTATTATTATTATTATTATTATT
>CABFWB010004886.1:25019-35446 GCA_902151455.1 Timema bartmani | reverse complement strand
AAAAAAAAAAAAGAACCTTTTCCAAGGAGCTCAAAATTGCATAAATATTTCAAGGCCAAGCTCGAGTATCTATTTAAGGCTGGCTCAACACTCGAAATCTGAGTATTCGCTGAGCACTGATATAGCGTGATCGCAGAAGCGCGTGTAAACATGTCGAAATAGGTCCAACGAGCGGAACACACCTCGTATGTATGGGTTCTGGTTATATTGGAACAAGTGGATCATCAAAAAGAAGGGCACGTCTGTACAACACAAGCCTCCAGTTCTCTTCGGTGTTGTAAATTCTGTTTTACTCGGTGAGCAAGCTTACCTTACTCAGTTACACTATGGACTAAACGAGCCATAGTGTGATCCGTCAAGGTAAGACTGATATCTTTCAGGTTAGGCAGTGTGTACATAATATTGTCATGACGGTAGAAGTGACTGGATGTTTTCAAAGTTTCGACTTTACAACCGCTTTGCCAGTGTTCTCTCCGCGAAGCATCCCGATGAAAGCTTTGGGCATGTTCTCAAATCCTTCAGTCACTGTCTCACGATACTTCAACTTACCCTGAAAAAAAATCCCAATCATGCATTTATTTGCTATCAATCTCAATAACAAGGTTAATCACGACAATATTCTAAGGGTTAAGGAATTGGTAGGGCAACTTATATAAAATGCACCTTCATTATGTCAGAGATCCCCCAATGCACCCAGCCGAGATTTCAAATTTAACTTCTTTGTCACTATAAACCCCTTAGACCAGGCGTGTCCAACCCGCGGGTCATTTGTAACCCTCGAGTTTGTTCTGTGCGGGTCGGCAGATCAAATTGAATTAATTTGTCAGATTGTTGTGCGATTTACGACAATCAACTACCTTCAAAACCAAAATGTTTCACCATAATCGACACCTTAGCTAAGAGGGGAAGCAAGTCTGCTTACAGAGCTTAAGAGTCCAGGGTTCAATTCCCGGCATGTCCAGAAAAAATGTATAATCAGTGAAATGTGAGATTCCCCTTTCACAACGATGAATTAACAGCCTAAATTTCAGTTCTAAATTTAAGTTAGTTAAAAGTCGTGTGCTGACATAAACAGTTGGTTCATAAAGTGGACTTCAAATAGGCCTACCTCAAATAATAGAAGAAAAAAATAAATTAATCTTGTTTCCTCAGCTTATATTATTATTATTATCACCATGTATTACTACCCGTTCGGGTTATACGCACTTTACGCTAATGTGTAATGGTAGGGTGATTGTGAGATGAAATGGAGGACCTACAGTTTAACGTGGGATCCGAACCACGGGTAGAGGCCTGGCATTCCACACATTCACAAGTTGTGATTAATACACGTGTTGTCAGAGGTGAAGGAAGGGTAAATCCGTGCCGGAACCGAGGATTGAACCCTGGACCCCCAGCACAGAAGTCCGACACCTTGCCCCTAGACCGCCAGGTCACCTCTCAGCTTATAAATCAACTCTAAAGTAACCACCAATATCAACTGTTTCCATCATGTATTGAGAATGGTAAAGTAGCCAGTACCTTTACATCCATCACTGTTTCCAGCCTGTGGTCAGTTTTTTATTCAAGCCATATTTTTTTCCACTACCGGCTTGCTAAGCCTGCCGTAGCTTCATATGCCCTATAATCCAACTTAAGACTAAGACCGGCACAACATCCAGTCCCCAGCCGTTAATTCATCACTGTGAAAGAGGAAACTCACATTTCACCAATAATACATTTTGCGGCCATGCCGGGAATTGAACCCGGGAGCCTTAGCTCAGTAGATAGAAACGCTACCGGTTGAGCTAAGGTGTCGGATATATTACCTTGAATCTGTTTCCTTGTGTACAATAGGAGAGTTCAAATCACCAACAGCTATAACTAAAACCAAAGTAAAGACACCGCTCCGGTAAACTGACCTCTTTGACCCACTTTATGTTTTGCTTGATCCCTTCCTCCCAGCGATCGTTCCATCGCTTGACGGTGAAACCTTCCATCTTCAACTCCTTGGAGATCAATGCAGGCTGAACCACCGGCGCTAGAATCATATAACGATCACGTTGTGGGCATAAATCTCAGAAACAGGCAAGAGCATTAAGGTGCAGCCGAAGGGAGCGCAGGTATTTTTACACTTTTTATAGAAATAAGATTTTTTTGGCTAAAATAAATCAAATATTTCTCCAGTAGCAACGTAGAGTTTAGTTTTATGCACATGCTAATATCAACAGATCTTGAATATCTGTCAAAACTTTTTCTCTTTATTTAAAAAGGTTTGACGAAATTCCAGGAAAGTTTTTACACTTGTATATCCTTCCATGGGAAAGGTCTCCTATTTAAAACATGAAAGGTAATGTCCCAAATTCTCAAATATTCCAGATTCGTTTTATTTTGTTGTGAAATTCCCCGCATATTCGCAATTTAACAGGCACTAATGTTTTACTTGATTTTATGTGTGAATTTAATTTTCATTTCAAAACATTTTTTATTTTAGTTCTTCTTAAGTTTTAAAAGATATATTTATTGAACTCAAGTTCGGCTTTGACTCGATTTCTGAGAAGTTCAACTCTGAAACGAACGGGTGGTTTGTTATTATTGTTTCTTATTTACAAAGTAACAATCGAAGCCTAAAACTGACCTAATGGCAGCTTGTTCACGGCGTTGTAAGATGAAGTCGACCCGCACACTGCGATCCTTCCTCCTTGGTTCATTCTGTTGAGGATTGAACTGCTAAGTTCACCACCCGCCTGCAACACGACAGGTCACCTTTCACCCTCCTCTTCATGTTCAACTAGCTCACAACGGTCGAGAGCCAGTAGGTCCTACTGGTGCTAAAGTGCACCACTTTACCAAATTGTTTGTTTTATTAATTTATGAACCTACTTCTGTAGTTAACTCTCGTCGACTGGACTGTCAATGGCGAGAAGATCAGGATCCGAATTCCGGTCTGGTCTATTGAGGCGAGTTTTTCCTCAATTGTTTTCCATTCTCCTTCCATGCAAGTATGGGTACAGTTCTTCTAAATTTGACCTTACTCATCCCTAACACACTAGCGTGGTTAGTACATTCAAACTGAATGGGTAGCTAAAAGCAATGATAAAAAAAAATAGCATTAATTTTCGGGGTGCATCGGGCCTTGAAAAATACTTTAATGTGATGTATTTTGACTGTGAACTTTGAGGCACACATTTCTCTGGTAGGTGTGTGGGCATTCTACATCCATCTTTTTTTTTTAATTTGCTATTTATTTATTTAATATCACTTTTTGAACTGACTCATTATATTAGCACACAAGAATTTCTATGAGCGAGAGCGAAAGGGCGTACCAACTTTGCCGGAAAAGGTATTCTCACATACCTCCCAGGGTTATTTTACATGCCACAATCGACATGTGATTGACAGCTTTACTTCCCCTCTGGAGGAATTTGTGCTATAGATTTTTATCACTCAAGAAAAATTTGTCAACCCCAACCGGGTTTGAACCTATAAGGATCGGATCCTGAGGCAGAGCACTTTACCCCAAGATTTATTATCACTACCCTTCTATCCACTTTTCAATGTTTATTAAATTCGGTCGTTTGGCACCATGTTTTTCTTTGTTAACGGATAAGATCACTAAATATTAATGGTGAAATTAGAATTACATTATCAAAATAACAGTCGACCCCTTCTGGCGCTGCTTGCTTCAAGACCAAAGTTGGGTTCTCTGTCTTGTAGTTGAAAGCTTCGTCAAAATTCAGTTCTTCTTTTAGCCACCGGACTTTATCATCGGTACCGGCAAAGCCAATTACCTTACACCCTGAAATCAGTTGCAGTAACTTGCTAAATTAAAAACTATGTATATTTTGTAGTATTTCAAGTCTTTTTACCTTGTTGACTCGACGACTTATCTTTATGGATGGTGTGAGACCAGACTCCGTGTGGACTACAAGTGGAGTTACCGGACAAAGTCCTGTCGTGGTCGAGAGCACTGAGGCACTAGTCTGGAGTGCAAAGAAATCCTTTAAAGGTGGTTTAGATTCCACTTTAATCGGATGTTCGGGCTAAGATTCCAAGTGTGCCGAGACTATTAATATCAACACTCACCTTTTAACTTGGCTATCTGCCCCACTAGGCTGCCCACTGCCCCGGCTGCCCCACTGACTACAACCACCTCTCCAGGTTGCGGTCGGCAAATTTCCAGGAAACCGAAATATGCCGTGTTCCTGGGATGAGACACAAATAGAAAGGTCGCTAAGAGTTATCGCGTTTATGCGGGAGGAGAAGAGACCTCAAGTTAAGGTCAGTATATTTGCAGTTTTTATGTCAAAATTTAAAATAAATCAAATATTGCTTCAGTAGATATGTTTTAGAAGTAATCTCAATCGTTCTTGCTAATCCACTTCGATGGTCGAATACGTCAGACATTCTAGTAATAAACTAGACTGCCGATGACAGGGAGATTGGGGTTAGAACCTCGGTCGGGTGTACTGAGGGTGGTTTGTCCTAAATGGTTTTATCTCTCCTCTCTCTCTCCATGCAAATGTGGGTATATTTCCTCTAAATTCAACCTTTCTCATTCCCAACACCTTAAATTTAACTGAACGTTTATACTGTAATAGTCTAACACCTTAACTCAATCGGTAGCGTGTCTACTGAGTTAAGGGTCCCGGGTTAAATTCCTGGCATGGCCGAAAAATGTATCATTGATGAAATGTGGGTTTCCACTTTAACGGCGATGAATTAACGGCCGTGGTATTGGTGCTGTGACTGTTTCTAAGCCGTATGCTAATATAATCAGTCTGTTCAGAAAGTATATTTAAATACCTCAAATAATGTATGTATATATACACACATAAACTGGAATAATATATAGGTCTTACTATTTATTTTGAATCAAAAACTATTAATCCTACTTCCTTGCCCCAACAAACCACCTTAAAGTGCCTTTGCAAACAAACCCATTAATCAGATCTATTATTGACTATTTTTGAAAATAAAGGGACTAATCTTTGGTTCCGGGATGATCGTGAATGTTGATGTATCGACTCACCCCGGCATCCCTAAGACCCCGACACCCAGAGAGGCCGGCAAACCTTCGAAGTCGGGCAGGACGTAAGGTTTCTCCGGCATGGGCAGGCTGTTCGACTGACTCATGTCCACCACTGTCTTGTCCCGCCAACCGAAATACCCCATCAGCCGGTCGCCCACCTTAACGTCCGGGTTACGGCTTTCCAGAACACTGTCGTAGAGTTTGTATTTTATTAATAACATTCCTAGTCATAGGTTCAATCATACATGTACACATTAGAGTTGGGTCAAATCCACTACTTTACAATTTTGAATCTCTAATCCAAATCTTAAATTTATCTTTAAATATTAATATTAATATTAATATAAAAATATTAACATAGGAGGAAATATAAAGATAGAATAATATAAAATACAAGTTGTAGCGAAATGTTAACATTCTTTCTAATAATCCATTCATTATAACATTCATACATTGAGTTAAGTACTAAACATGTATGTATTTTCTAAAAGGCCCATCCTATGGAAATTTATCTATGATTAAAATATTTATATTGGATAGGCTATTATTTTTAAAATTGTCATCAAATTTATTAAACCACCCATAATCATCTCGGCTAGAATACATAAAAATTTGACAAAGCACAGTTTTAAAAACTTTGGCAACATCAGCATTGTGCGTGCTTTATATGCCAACCAATAAATCACCTTAAAGTCGCTCGATTTCGAAACTTGTTTGGGTCAAAATTCAGTAAATTTTGTGGTGTTATAGCAGGTTAAGTTTTGGTTGACTAGTGGTGCCGTTCCAGGGATTAAAAGCCCCTATTTTATGTTAGCTCCTCTAAAAATTTGTCAATACATCCCATAATTAAATGAACCCTAAATGTTCTGTTTCTGTTGGACGCAGCCCTACGACTCACCGAGCCACTTGTCCGCCCAGCATTGTTGTGCCGACAGGCAGCCAAGCGGAATAAGGCCTGAAACAAAACAAAGTCTCATTTATAAGTAAATCTAAACTGTCGTTTTCACTATGAGTTGTTTGTTAGGTGATTACACTATACTTTCTTATACTACACAGTTGAGTATCGAAATTTTGAGGTGCGGATATGCCCGGTGTACCTCCTTTAACATAGGATGAACGATGAGTGATTACCCGGCAAGTTAAAACAAGTTTAAAAAAACAACAGAAAACTTTTAGATTCTTATGTACAGATTTATATTTATGAAATTAATTTTGTACTAAAATAAACTCGATAAACTCCATGGCATTAGGTCCTGCAAATCAGCGGTCGTCATCTGTTGGCGAAGAGAATAGAGGGTGTCATGTGGTCAGCATAACAAAACCCTTCGGTCATTAATCTCAGTTTCTTAGACCAGAGCAGCTACCTCATTTGTCCTCACGAGGCTGAGTTGACCTCATTACAGACCCATGGGAAGTGCCGAGGATTGAACCCGAGACCTATGGATCTGTAAATTCGTCACCCACGGCTATTACACTTACACCTCGACACACTTAATTTTATGATCATATCAAGTTTTATACTTATAAAATTAAAATTAACTTACCAGTAAGCGATATTGAAGTATTTAACATGCATAATAAATACCTAATCAAACCTACCCTGAATATAGCTCAACAAACAACTCCGTACTTAATCCATCCTCATTAACTTTCTCCACACTTCCCTATCCTTACATACTCAAAACTATTAATGTTTCTCTTTTTAACACATTCGTCTACAACATTTAGCCACGTCTTACATGACCTACCCCTTCCTTTTGACCCACACACTCTACCTTCATATATTTTCTCAATCCACACACATCCTCTCAACATGCCCAAACCAACCTAAGACGCTTCTTTCACGTTGATCTATTGAATTACATTTACTTTGTTTTGTGTTTTTAAACTTACTCTCAATGTTGACTTACTTCATGTATGGATCCACACTCAGCCATTCTGCCTCGACAAGAATCTCTGAAGGAAAAAAAATAAATTGTTAGAAATATTTAAAGCAATAAAACAATTGTTTACCGTGTCAGGGAAGGTTATATTATTTTTATTTATTTTATCACCGCATCTCACTAGGTACATGTTTGGATCCTATGCAATATGATAAACATGCTAATAGAATAGCGATGAGGAAGGTTGAATTCAGAGGAAATTCACCTGCATTTGTGTGGAGGAAGGGAAATCATTTAGGAAAAACCCGCCCTCCATACACCCAACTGGAATTTGAACCCCAATCTGCCAGTCATCGGCAGTCCAGTCTATTGTGAGTGTGACGCCTTAGACCATGCGACCACCGAAGCAGGTTCTGGGCGTTTTATGATTTCATAACCATTTTACGCAATGTCTGATGCATTACAACAGTTCTACCTGGATAAATTATGTACTTGGATTAAAATGTAGCCAATTTTAAATATAAAAAGTGAGCGATACAGATTTACACGTTTAAATAAAAAATTATAAATTATGCTCTAAAATATGTATTCTAAAAAATGTGTGGCCCTGTCGGCCCTAGTCCGCCATCTTGGGGCAACATCAAGACGCACGTGTGGCCCTGTCGGCCCTAGTCCGCCATCTTGGGGCAACATCAAGACGCACGTGTGGCCCTGTCGGCCCTAGTCCGCCATCTTGGGGCAACATCAAGACGCACCTTTGTCTCGGAGGGGAGGAAGTTCCTCTTCAACCAACTTGAGGTCGCTTTCCTTCGGTTCCCCGACAAAGCGTTTCGCTAAAACAAACTTTCTAGCTTTTGTCATGTTTTTGGCAGAAATGTGAAGAGCCTGAAAAAAAACCCACATCTATGAGTGCATTAATGCATTAATAGCTCACAATCAACAAACAAAACTATCGGTAATAATATAATGTAATGAGTAATATGAACAATAGATTTTAACAAATGTATATCCAGCCATCTAACAATGACTTAGCATGTGAAATATATACGTCCAACAATATAAATATTCATAAATTATTAAGTATGAATATTAATGAGATTTGTACTAGAAAACTTTGTTGTTATTATTATGACCTACTGATGTCAAGCTGACGGTAGGAATTCTTTTTTTGTGAAATTTAAATGATGAACCAATAAGTCGAGCACCCTTTAAACATGCACAATACAAAGACATTTCTATTAGTTTCACGAAAATATGGCGCAAAACGTAATTTCAAGGTCAGAAAGATAGTACACAATCTACACATCTCTCAAAAACAAACATAACATTAAGATAAGGGAGGGATATAATGGATGACGTAAACAGTAAACAAAGATCACGTGATGTCACTGTCGCCAACTGCATAACATGAAACTTCTGTTCGAGTGTTGAAGCGCGTTTTAAAAAAAAAACAACAAGTAAGGCTTAGTTTATATTCATGCATAACTCATAACTAATAGTGAATAGCGCATAGTGTATAGTGCACAATTCATAAGAAAATTACTAAGGTTTATAATGCAACGTAGTGAATAAGACATTCATAACGATTGTCATTTGTTTGAGAGGTGATCTCCTTGCGCGCGTGGTATTTTAAGGATACTACCTATATGGATATGTTAATCATTGGTCTTCAAAATAATTTACATATTTATAAATATAATATCCTTGTTACCTTTAACACGTCAATTTTACTAGCTGTATTATAATCTGAGAGATAAATATTGGTACTGTTTACTAAATAGTATTAATCTGAATTTATATATTTAGCATTTAATGGCAGACCATCTAGAATTGCATTTCTGGCTTTTTATCATCACGGGTAAATGAATTTTATAGAACCCATCCTTCTATATTTAATAGTATGTTTGAATTATTTATCTTCATTTGAGGACAATCTGGTTTAGTGGTTGAATGAAATGAGGCTAGAGTACAAGGGCGTTGCACGAAATGTATTTTTTGGAGGGGGGTTATGTGGGTTTAGACAATGAATTTTCCAACTCCTGGTGTTTTAAACCATAAAAATTCCCAAGTGACCAAGGCAAGTACAAAAACTACATTAATAGGAGGTGCGGGGTTCCTCCCCCAAGCAACAGACACAAAACCATCTTCTGTAAATTCAACCGTATATTCATTGTCACTTTCATTTTCACTCATTTTCAAGTTAAAATCACAATATAAAACTATTTAACGATAATTAAAGCCCAATATGGCGACCAACTTCTAACTTATAAAATAATATTTGAAAAATATCGAATTATGTTTTCCATAAATCCTATTGGCTAGATTTTTCTCGCGAGAATATCGTTTCACAACTTGTGCATAACGTATAAGAAAAGTTAAAGTTAAATCAACTTTATGCACTGTGAACTATTTCACTATTCACTATAAATCGGTTATAGACGCCATCATTTAAAATAATGTATTTCAACTTCTTGCGCACTACACACTATACACTATTCGCTATTAGTTATGAATTATGCATGAATATAAACCAAGCCTAACCATGAACTTATATAATTTGTGTATTAAAACTGTCAATTTACAATTCTGTATACTTTATTAAGAGCTCAGAATATTTACATTTATTAAGCGTTGAATAAAATTAACTTGTCAAAATTACTCAATAGCATTAGGAACAAGAAAGTTTATATTTCATGTATACTCTGTCCATCCTAAAATTAGCAGTTTTAAAGTAGGATTCCCCCGGCGCGTCTGCGACCGGACTGGTTTCCATAGTTTGTTATGTGACCATTGACTGCGACTGGCGACCAGAATGCGCGTCCAGCGTCTCTACATTGCATCTGCGTCCACACTGCTCCGAGAGCATCCCCGAACAAACGTGTGTTTTACTAGAGGTGTATTTAGTTTTATGTCTGATTGGGCTGGTTTTTAAAATGGTCTAAGATTTCTCCATAAGAAAGGAAGAAAACTTGACCAAAGAGGTGATAAAGCACCCCTCAATTTTTGACATATCTTCTCCAGTGTACCGGGACCAACATGTGAAGGACAACACATGGAAAGAGATCTCAGGAACAGTTGGTCGATCAAGCTAGTATTTTTTATCCACACTATTCCAAAATAACACGGAACATTAAATAAAACACAACAGAAAATCTCTGATAACTGGGGAACGGCGTCACAATTTGAAAACATTTTATTTTTTTAATTATAAATAAATATAAAATGTATTTTAGAAATATATTGTAACGCTAGCGTATTCTTACGGTAGAATTTAAACTATATTGAAATCACATTCAGTGATCTCTTTAATACACCATAGAGATCACTGACTTCATCAAAATAGCTTGCAAAACTCGCCCCAAGTTCTCGACAGTTGACTGGCTATAAACCGACCTATCTCGTTTATTGAGTTTCGCAAGTAACCGCTAGATCGCAGTGTAAGTGTACTTCACTATGGGAAAAAAGAGGTTTGGTAAGGAAGTGCACTGTGTCATTGTTATCTTGGTGGGACTATCAAAAACCGGGAAGCTTTT
>CABFWB010004886.1:0-22516 GCA_902151455.1 Timema bartmani | reverse complement strand
GGGGTGGTTTTTCCTAAATGGTTTTCCACTCTCCCTCCACGTAAATGTGGGTTCACTTCCTTTAAATTCAACCTTCCCAATTCCTAATCCATTAGCGTAATTAGTACTTAAGCGTATAAACCGAACGGGTATACCTCAGTTTTATCTTCTGTGGTGCTGACTGACAGCTCACAGCTGACTTCTGACGGCTTTGAAAAGCTACCAGACCAAATTATGTATCCCTACGTCGAACCATATGATCTGCAAAAAACATGTCTTTAGCAGTTGTCACTTCTGACAGTCAAAATTTAGGCATATACCTAAATGTTGACTGTCAGAAGTCAGCTGTGAGCTGTCAGTCAGCATCACAGAAGATAAAACTGAGGTATAGTAAGACGCGGTGCTAAATAATAATAATAATAATATATGTATTAATAATACTATCAAAAGTGACATTTATTTATTTATTTATCCTTACTTTCTGTCATGTCATATCAAAAGTGACAGCTGCAGTATATAACATGACTTGACGTATGAACACGTTAAAATAGAGATATATTTTCAATGCTCTTCCTATGGAAATTGGATTGTGGCCTACTTGTGGTTCTTTCTCTTTTCGTTATAAAAATCAATGCTTTGTAAATTTGTGTGTTCCACCCACGCACTCATTAGACCTCCATGAACAAAATGTTCTCACGCGCTCTAGCGCCAACACTCGCTAGTAGCTTCAGTCAACAATCACTGGTTACTGGACCTTTCTTTCATATCGCCAGGAGTGAGCAAAGCTATCTAATTTTCCGCTAGATTAGAATAAATAAACATTTTTTTAAATGTTTAATTTAGAATCGAACACAGGACCCAAGGCTCCTTGGACAAATTATAATAATAAGTCTTTTAATTAATATTGTTTTGTAAATTCTCCCCCCAATGCCTAAGCCAGCAATATATTAAGCGAGTCTTATACAATGAAAACACCCTTAGTATGCTAAAAATATGTATTTAAAAAGGCAGTCACTGTTAAAAAAAACTTGCTTCTCTTCCTTCCCCCCTCCAACCCCCCCTCCCCCCAAATATATCCGAGTACTTACTGCCCTGTCCGGGGGAAATATACATACGGGATCCTTATTGAACTTTATCTCAAAATAAACCCCTTTGTAAAATCTTACCATAAGACTTACCTATCGCAAAATGTTCTTAGATGTCACTTTATCGGGGATGGACCTAAGTCGTTTCTCCTTCATGGCTGCGATGATTGTATGTTTTGTTTGTGGACAGGTCACAGACTACTGTAGACTATTGTCAGTGCTGTAGCTGTGTTCTGGTACCAACTAGACTGTCAAGACACTGGACATGTGGGAGTCAAGAACAGATCCTTACTGGGATGAAGTGTCTCTAAGGGCCTCCATGTTTGATTTGGAATATACCCTCCAAGTTTGGTTTGGAATAGAGTCTCCATGTTTGATTTGGAATACAGCCCCCATGTTTGATTTGGAATATACCCTCCAAGTTTGTTTTGGAATAGAGCCCCCATGTTTGATTTGGAATATACCCTCCAAGTTTTGTTTGGAATAGAGTCGCCATGTTTGATTTGGAATATACCCTCCAAGTTTGGTTTGGAATAGAGTCTCCATGTTTGGTTTGGAATATACCCTTCAAGTTTGGTTTGGAATATAGCCCTCGCGTTTGATTTAGAATAGAAACTCCATGTTTGGTTTGGAATATAGTCTCCATGAGTGTACTGGAATAGAACCTCCATGATTGTACTGGAATGCTGAAGAACTGACCTCACCCATAATTATTGTGAGATGGGCATTTCCCCCAGAAAAATCAAAAATTCCCTTTCATTTCTTTCTCCCGTAAGGTTTCCAGCCATTAAAATTAAATGAATACATTCGAGATATCCAAAATGTTAAAGTTCACTCTTCATTTGATTTCTCCTGAGGACGTTGGCACCATAAACATTATCACACGAGTTACAATAACAGTTCTATCACACTCACGTGTCAACTACAGCACTCTGTGGTTGAATGTGTAACTAACGTCGTGTCCACTCTAGACTGTATAGTGTTACTACCTCAATATTATAATCCTCTTACCCAGGGATTGAATCAACTCAACATTTTTCCGTGATCTTTTCACTTCTATCTTCAGAGGGTTTTTTTTAATGTAAAATCGGAACGGGTTGTACCTGTTCGAAAGACCGAGATGTCCCAAAATAACGAGCAGGGCTTGTGGTCGACCCTAATTGGAGGGTGTTGAACTTGTATCTGACAGAAATAATTAGTGGGGTCGGGTTCACCTGCGCATGCGCTCGAGTGTAGACAAACCTTTGTGCTCGGGATTTGTTTTGTGTTTTAAGTGGTGCTAGGATAAGATGAGGTTTCTGATGTCGGGCACTCGGAAGAAAGTGGGGACATGTCACGTTTCGTTTCACGGGGGGTTTGATCTAAGGGTGCCGTCTAGGTACAGCCCCATTTTTTTAATACGAAGAGCCTTTTAGAAAACAAACATATTTTATCTTGGTCAACATTCCTAATGCCGGGATCACGATCAACTTAACGTTAACTTAAAGTTAACTTAACGTAACTTAATGTAAAGGACCTCCTCGTGTGTTTAAATGGAAGCGATCACGATGCAGTTAACTTAACGTAAGAGATGTCCTGGGAGGTCTTTTACTTTAAGTGAACGTTACTTGGAGGGTATCACGTGATCTAGCCAGCCAATCATTATTCTAGTGACGTCAACAAGGCTATTTCGTAACTCATTTGTTGGTTTTATGACCAATGTTTACTCTTGAGCGTAAGTTCTAGTGATCAGACATTGAAACAAAATAATTAAACTAAATTAGGAAAGCTAAATATATCAAAAAAGTTTTGTAATAGATATTTATTATATCGATTGAAAACTGTAAACATTCGCAGATCATCACTATACAACTAGTACAAATCACAGATCATACTTGAGAATGAAGATGTTTGGCTCGAGTTGTTACGTTGTTACGTGAATCGTGATACGTTAAGTTAACTTTAAGTGAACGTTACGTTAAGTTAATGTTAAGTTGATCGAGATCCCGGCATAACATTTTACTAATTATATTAGTATTGTTGTTTTGTAGGTATTGATAATATCTATCAAAAGTGACAGCTGCAGATCATATGACTTGACGTATGAACACGTGAAAGTAGATCTAGTAACTTTTCTAGCTGCCGGATAAGGTTCTTCCTGTGGAGAATTGGGTTATAGCCGAGGTATTCCCAATCAAAAGTTGCTCTTTTAGCTAAATATTAATACAAGTGGTAATAATAAACTATAGTTTGGCATTTACTGGAATGAACATAAAACTTGTGTCTATGATCCTACGAATGTACACGTCTTGTAAACGTAGTTTAAAAGTTGACATTTTCCCTCTGAAAAGTACAAAAATCCACATATGTTGGTTGATAATTCATTATGAAATAAATGCCCGGGAAAAGAAAGGTAACTGTTGTAGGAACGTAGAAAGGATCTTTGTGAATAGAATGTCATTTAATAGAAGGGTAATAGCACACATTATATTAACATTTGTATTTTCCTCCTCTATTTGTTCTCCTACTGCCAGACAGATCTACATTGAGTAGCCTACTCTCTTTACCTCGTAGACTATAAACTGTAATCAGGCCAGTAATTGATGGTCATTGCTTTTAGAGTGATTGAGGTGGTAAGAAACTTTTAGCTATGTTTTGGAAAGAAGTTCGTGGCGCTACCGCCAGGTGTCAGTGACGACCAAAACAAAATGGTGGCAAAAGTATAATTTCTCGATTCATTTCACAGCCCACATTATATTAACAAATTCAGTGGTGATGGAGCCTTATTTGTTTTTTTAAAGCTGGGAGGGGGTTCAGTTAACAAAAACGGGATCTTTGAGGGACTTGGCCCCTAAGCTAAAGAGGAGGGGTGGGTGGGGTGGAGTGATCCTTTCTTGGTAGACGTTTCAAAATTGGTTGTCTCTAGGAAAAGCTATTTAAAGTGGTTCTGGCCAAGATTTTTTTTTTTCAATTAAACTCATTTATAAGATATTTGGACTAGTCCTTCCTCCGGTTCTGTCAGCACTATTATTATTATTATTGTCTTACGACAGGTCTATTATTTTTGTCAGTGAATTTAGACCAACAATGCATCCTGTCCTCTGCCTCCTACTTCAGCTCCCAGAATTTTCTTCTTTCCTTCAAGTCATCTAGTAATTTAATCCTCCTCTTTCCTAAGTTCCTCTTTCCCTCAATCCTTCCTTCTATGACGTCGTGCAGAGGACAGTTCCTCCTAAGGAAATGTCTGATCCAGTTTGCTTTGTACCGAATAATCACATCCAAGATGGTTCTCTTCTCACCCACTCTTCTCAGGACTTGTTCATTTCCCCCCCTGTTTGCCTGCCTGATCTTCTCAAATCTTCTCCAGCACCACATTTCAAAGTGCTCCAAGTATTTATTTTCCATCTTCCTAAGAGTCCAAGTTTCTTCTCCAAATGTAACATTTCATCAGTTTCTTCATCGGTTACAAACTCAACTTGCTGGTCAGCAGTGACCTCTTCTTGTTGAAGTCTTCTTTGGCCATAGTGATCCTAAACCTAATTTCTTTATTGCAGTAGGCATCCTTTGTCAGCAGACTTCCCAAGTACTTTAACTGCTCTATATATTTTTCAACTCCTGGTTTCCAATTTTCATTTTCAGCGGCTCCTTCTTTTTTGAAATCCCCATCACTTTTGACTTCTCACCGTTGATTTCCATGCCACATCTTCTCCACCGGTCCATCACTTCCTTTCACTCTTCGACTCTTCTTCATGTCAACACTGACCAAATTAATTTTGTTTGATTTAATTACTCGGTTTGTGCTATCGGGAGTAATAATTGGCGTGTTGACCCTTTTACACGCAAAGATAAGTAATTATTCGAATGGTCTTACATCAAGAGTGTTATTTTTAAGGGTAGAGAAACTTTGGCTACATTTTGATGTTAAATCGAGACATAAATAGAACCTTTATTGTCCTTTAGGTTCTCAGCAAGGAAGACCACAGTCACTGGTGGATAGTACGTTCTCTGTCGGACGATCGGGTGGGCTTCGCCCCCGCTAACTACCTCACCCTCTGTCAGGATTGGGTCAGCGCTCAAGGGAAGATCGAGGTGAGTACAAAATATCAATTGTCTTTTATTTCAGGTAGGCCCCATTTTATCCTCCGACATTGTAACCACGTGAGAGCATTCTCCGACATTGTAACCACGTGATGGGCATCCTCCGACATTGTAACCACGTGAGAGCATTCTCCGACATTGTAACCACGTGAGAGCATTCTCCGACATTGTAACCACGTGAGGACATCCTCCGACATTGTAACCACGTGAGGGCATCCTCCGACATTGTAACCACGTGAGGACATCCTCCGACATTGTAACCACGTGAGAACATCCTCCGACATTGTAACCACGTGAGGACATCCTCCGACATTGTAACCACGTGAGAGCATTCTCCGACATTGTAACCACGTGATGGGCATCCTCCGACATTGTAACCACGTGAGAGCATTCTCCGACATTGTAACCACGTGAGAGCATTCTCCGACATTGTAACGACGTGAGAGCATTCTCCGACGACTTAAATCCAGAACAGACACAACACCCAGCCCCCCGTGCCGACAATTCATCACCGTGAAAGGGGGGGAACGTTATTTGATCAATGATACATTTTTTCAGCCGTGCTGGGAATCAAACCCGGGACCCTTGGCTTAATAATCAAACACGCTACCGACCGAGCTAAGACCCACTTAGGTGGCCGCATGGTCTAAGGCGCTACTCTCACAATATACTAGATGGCCTATGACGGGGAGATCGGGGTTCGAATCCTGGGTGGTTTTCCACTATCTCTCACCACACAAATGCGGGTACACTTCCTCTAAAATTCAACCTTCCTTACCCCTAACACATTAAAGAAGTTAGTACACAAGCGTTTAGACCGAACGGGTAGTAAGACGCGGTGCTAATAAAGAGAGAAGACTGAGCTAAGGTGTAAAACCAACCATTTGTAGGCTCTTCCTCGCTCGCTCGTAGAAATTGAGTGCGATAAGCAAGGGGAAACTACCGCTCTTTCAGGACTTCCCCAGTACATGTGCTTTCTACCAGATAGATTGGGCGGGCGTCAGCCGATTAGTTAGAACCTCAAGGTAGAATTTAGAGAAATTGTACCCGCATTCGTGTTAAGATATAATGAAAAAAGCATTTCTAAAATAAACACTCGGTACACCCAATCTGATTTCCAATCCCTGAGGTTTCCCGCGTCGCGGGTAAACCATACCATATGAGCCCGATACCGTTGCCTGCGTGTCCACCTGTGCGGATGAAGACAATATTTTGCTATCGGTTTCGGCGGGAGACACATCTTTGTGATTTCGAGCCAAGTCTTTTGAATACTCGATTACCGCGCGTTTATCATCTTTACCTTATCAGCAGATAACGTCGCCAATTGGTTGATAAGCTGGTAGATATTCTGTTGAGACAGTGCCAAGTAGGCTTTGTGAGAGTCTACAACTTCTAGATACCGTCTGTATATTAATACAACTTCTAGATTACGTCTGTACATTAATACAACTTCTAGATTACGTCTGTACATTCGTACAACTTCTAGATTCCGTCTGTACATTCGTACAACTTCTAGATTCCGTCTGTACATTAATACAACTTCTAGATTCCGTCTGTACATTAATACAACTTCTAGATTCCGTCTGTACATTAATACAACTTCTAGATTCCGTCTGTACATTAATACAACTTCTAGATTCCGTCTGTACATTAATACAACTTCTAGATTACGTCTGTACATTAATACAACTTCTAGATTACGTCTGTACATTAATACAACTTCTAGATTACATCTGTACCTTCACACAACTTCTAGATTCCGTCCGTACACACAAACCTGCATGCACTGAGCTCAAAGAAAAGCTATTTTCAATCATTAGATTTGTAGAATAATAAATTGTCGTTGCTGTCTTCTCCTGAACTACTGTCTGAGCTTGCTGCGAGATGTGGGACCGGACACTGGATAACGTAGCAATGAACTGTGACACTATTATTATGTATTGAAAGTTTAATAAACTATGTTTAAGAGGAACGTAATTTTAAGTGAGTATTTTATAATTACAAAAGAAGTTTCATAATAACTTGAGCTTATTTCGAACTGTTGATGGAACGTGCTGTTTACATTTCGTTAAGTGTGTTACGATACTACGTATTATAACTGCAACTCTAGACGCGTTGGATTCATTATGAACTGGACATGTGAAGCAACCAGTTGGTTCTCATAATATAGAAGTGGGGCTAGGAGACAGTGAAGTGGGGCTAGAAGACATTGAAGTGGGGCTAGGAGACAGTGAAGTGGTCCTAGGAGACAGTGAAGTGGTCCTAGGAGACAGTGACGTGGTCCTAGGAGACAGTGACGTGGAGCTAGGAGACATTGAAGTGGTCCTAGGAGACAGTGAAGTGGTCCTAGGAGACAGTGAAGTGGTCCTAGGAGACAGTGAAGTGGGGCTAGGAGACAGTGAAGTGGGGCTAGGAGACAGTGAAGTGGGGCTAGGAGACAGTGAAGTGGGGCTAGGAGACAGTGAAGTGGTCCTAGGAGACAGTGAAGTGGTCCTAGGAGACAGTGAAGTGGTCCTAGGAGACAGTGAAGTGGGGCTAGGAGACAGTGAAGTGGGGCTAGGAGACAGTGAAGTGGGGCTAGGAGACAGTGAAGTGGGCCTAGGAGACAGTGAAGTGGTCCTAGGAGACAGTGAAGTGGGGCTAGGAGACAGTGAAGTGGGGCTAGGAGACAGTGAAGTGGGGCTAGGAGACAGTGAAGTGGGGCTAGGAGACAGTGAAGTGGTCCTAGGAGACAGTGAAGTGGTCCTAGGAGACAGTGAAGTGGGGCTAGGAGACAGTGAAGTGGGGCTAGGAGACAGTGAAGTGGGGCTAGGAGACAGTGAAGTGGTCCTAGGAGACAGTGAAGTGGTCCTAGGAGACAGTGAAGTGGTCCCAGTAGGGTTGGGACCGGCCAGTGAAGCCCGTGCCGGACGATGGAAGGCCTCAGAGCTGCCCCGACCCACGAACCTCGCCGTGGTCACCCCACCAGGACCAGGAGAGCTGAGGAACATCTGATACCTCGGGCCCAGATCAGGAAACCTCACAACAGCCCTCTCCACCAGCATGTCGGCAGGGTAAGTGCTCCCAGTAGGAAGACCTCAAGTCCCACTGTTACTGAAAAGAGCTTAACTTTCAAGATCATTGACCCACTATTTATCATTTCCCCTTTGATTTTAGGTAAATATTGCACATTTCACACACATTTTTTAATTTCAAAAACGCTGGAATTACATTAGTTTACATCCACTTGCAAAGAAAACTCACTAGGGGCCTGGGGGCGGAGCCCCCAACGAGCAAAGCGAGTCTAATGCATGCGCCGCTAAATGATCTTTTAATCTACGAAACTATCTATGACCGGAAAACATTAGATCCTTTCTTATGAGTGAGAACTTCAGTTTTATCACAACACTTTCTCCAGTTTCGCTGGTCTGTATAAATACTCGGTCTCTTTGTTTACTTGTTCGACATGACTTCCGTTTCCTGTGGTTGATAACCGCTTCACTAAAAACACTGGCCGCGGGATAAACTCGTTTACTCAACGACATGATGGGCTTGAAGCCGTCCATTTCAGTTTATATTCACGCCTTAGGGATGTGAAAAAAAATTATCGATAGGCTACTTTACTAAAATCGATATTTTTTCTTTCGATACTAGTTTTTTTTCCCCTCGATACTTTTACTGATATTAGTACTCACACTCCGGTATCGGATCGGTATGAAAAGAAACCACTTTTTTTTGTTAGTTTCACTGATGCTGGCAGTCTGGCACTAAGGATGGCACTAGGGTGGACTGTGGAGGAACAGGAAGAACAAATGACGGTGCGATTGGCGACCAGTCATACTACCCCTTCCTTTATCATTGAGCACTGTCATCAAAAACTAAACAAAAGAACCTTTTATAGAGCTCAATAAACTCAAGTCCCCTTAAGGGTGTCCCAAGAAGACGAAGCATAAAAGGGCGTCCATTATTCTATTGTCTGCCAATAATTAATAATCTATCTTGATAGAGTATATAGACGAAGAGTGCAGTTAATAAATGTCACCTCCTAGAAGAAGTGAATTATGGGAGGTTTTTTTAAAAATAATTTTGATAGCGAAAAAGAATATTGTAAAATTGGTTTTAAAGTATTAAAAAAACATTATAATTTTCGGTATTTAACTAAACATGGAGATACAATTATGATGTAAAAGTTGAAATTATTATTACTAGATAAAAATTATTTTTTTTTAGATTAAAATTTCGATACCGATACTTACTGTTATCGATACTTTTATTTAGATACTTGTACGGTATGGATTTTTTTTTCCGATTGCTTTAATGAGTACAATATCGATACTTTTGTATCGATACCACATCCCCATCCACGCCTCTTGGGACCTACCGCATGAAGGGGAGTTTTATCAGGTCGTTCGGAAGACAGACAGACACCTCTTCTTGCACCCCGAGGGGCGATACAAGACTTGGATACCCTTTTTTGGGTATCGGCCGACTGGGGACTCAAAACGGAACATAACATCCAACTTTACCATATTCTCCTTAAAATGTACTAGATTCTATATTAATAGCATCGCTTCTTACTACCCGTTCGGTTTATACGCCTGTGTACTATCACACTAATGGCTTAGGGATTAGGAAGGTTTAATTGAGAGTAAGTGCCCCCTCATTTGCGTGGAAAGAGAGTGGGAAACCATTTAGGGTGGAAAAACCCTCAGTGCACCCGACCGGGATCGAACCCCGATCTCCCCGTATTTGGCAGTTTAAACCAACACGAGAGTAGCGCGTTAGACCACGCAACCACCGAAGCGAGTTCTTCTAGATTAAAATATGACTTATTTTACGAATTCAAAGAATATCCATCCAGTGTAGTTACAATAGTAAGTAGTGTTTGTAACGACACACTTATTGAAGAAGCACTCACGCGCAGGACGGAAGTGCAATTGTATCTTATCAAGCTGCACTTTCTACCGCAATGCACTTTGTTTTGTCTCCCATAATGCATCTTGGTCGTTTGGTTTTATTTTATATGTTTCGTTCACATTCGCACGTTTCTTTACTGAGGTCTGATTTTTACCAAAATTGTTTACAGCTCTCTCTCTCTAAGCGAATGTGGACTACACTTCTTCTAAAATTCTGTCTTATTCAAACATAACTGGTGTAAATATGCTGAAGAAAGTTTGTACTTTAAAATTTTGAGGGATATAATGTCTATTGCATTAGTTTCATTTGAATAGCTGGAACTTTTATCCATAAAGAATTTTTTTTTTAATTCACGAAAAATATGACGTGGATAACACGGTCGGATAGTAGCACACGGATAGTAGCACACGGATATCCCAGATTGGTTGTAAGAAGCTAGATACGAGGTATATGTACTGTGAGATGAGTAGTTTCTGTGACGGTCCTAACACGAGCTATATGTACTGTGAGATGAGTTGTTTTTTGTTTCTGTGACGGTCCTAGCACGAGCTATTTGTACTGTGAGATGTTTCTGTGACTGTCCTAACACGAACTATTTGTACAATGAGATGAGTAGTTTCTGTGACGGTCCTAACACGAGCTATTTGTATTGTGAGATAAGTTGTTTCTGTGACGGTCCTAACACGAGCTATATGTACTGTGAGATGAGTTGTTTCTGTGACGGTCCTAGCACGAGCTATTTGTACTGTGAGATGTTTCTGTGACTGTCCTAACACGAACTATTTGTACTGTGAAATGAGTTGTTTCTGTGACGGTCCTAACACGAGATATATGTACTGTGAGATGAGTAGTTTCTGTGACGGTCCTAACACGAGCTATTTGTACTGTGAGATGAGTTGTTTCTGTGACGGTCCTAACACGAGCTATTTGTGCTGTGAGATGAGTTGTTTCTGTGACGATCCTACTATCACAACTCACTTCATCACGAGTTGTGCTCCGCGGCAGCTCGGTCTTCATACAAACAATGGAGTCGACGCGCCAAGTAGAGGAGGAATTGTCAATTCAGGAAACGCCGTTACACTTTTAATTTCGTTAATTGCTCGTTGCGTCACAAGCGCCGCCGCTTTCGTTCTGGTTGGAAAGTAGTTCTGCTTCCAATAATAATTATGATATGTAAGACCGGATAGCGCGGACATTCAACGATCCTGTCATCAACCTGCTCGCTCCTGTTTGTTTGTGTGTTTGGGTCAGTCGTGTTTTGTTTTATCTTGGGGTTAGCTAGGCCTATATTCCTCTTTGTGCACCACATATCCACGCTATCCGTGTCCTACTACTGTCAGGGATATCCGTGTCATACTAATGTCAGGAATATCCGTGTCATACTACTGTCCGGGATATCCGTGTCTTACTACTTCTTGAATATTCTTGTCCTACTACTGTCCGGGATATCCGTGACTTACTACTGTCTGATATATCCGTATCTTACTAATGTCTGAGATATCCGTATTTTACTAGTGTCAAGGATATCTGTGTCCTACTGTCCGGGATATCCGTGACTTACTACTCCTTGAATATCCGTGTCCTACTACTGTCCAGGATATCCGTGACTTACTACTGTCTGAGATATCCGTATCTTACTCATGTCTGGGATATCTGTAATTTACTAATGTCAGGGATATCTGTGTCCTACTGTCCGGTATATCCGTATTTTACTAATGTCAGTGATATTCGTGTCCTACTACTGTCCGGGATATCCGTGACTTACTACTGTCCGGGATATAATATTATTACTACTCTCTGGGATATCCGCAGTTTGTATAAATGGGCCAAAGACAAGTAAGGTAGAATTTATAAGAAGCCTATCCGTATTTCCGTGGAGGTCTGGTCGGGATTTCAACCCCGACCCCGCCTTGGTCCTTGGAAAGGACTCTATAATCTTTAAATCAATAAGAAATGCTCGAATGTAAGTTTTAGGAAATGTAAACAGCAAATGTCCGGCTTGTAGGTTGCTTAATGACCTGTGTGTGTGTGTGTGTGTGTGTGTGTGTGTGCGCGTGTGTGTGCGTGTGTGTGCGCGTGTGTGTGCGTGTGTGCGCGCGCGCTATTAGCGTCCAATAATAAATATAGACTATACAGTAACACAATAGGAAGTATTATCGGCAGTTATTGATCATATTTTAGATCGATCTTATAAATTAATAAATCACATAAGACATACTTACAGAATGACAAATGTTAGTGGCGTTCAATCAATCTTGGCGGTAGAAAGTGAGCTTCTTATCAAAATCAGGGTTTACCTAGCTTAATGGGAGAATGTAGGAAATTCGAGCTAAAGGTCAGTATTTGGGCAATTTTTATATCAAAATATTTTTTCAGCCAAAAATAAATCAATATATCTCCAGTAGACACGAAAAGTTTAATTTCCTTCACACGGTGATATCAACAGTTGTTGAATATCTTTCGAGGTTGCCCTGAAATTTAATGAGATATTTTTTTCTCTTCATTTAAAAAGTTTTTCATCTAATGCCGCCATTCATATGTCAGTAATTCACGAAAGCTAATGTTATTAAAACTAATATTCAATTCCGGTCTAAAGAGTCATTAAATATGGGAATTTCTTCTCGAAAACCTGATGAAAAAAAACATGGCATTTTGTATTAAATAAATAGTGACAGTCCTGAGTACTATGTTATTAATTACTATTATTATTAGTCTATTATTTAGCACCGCGTATTACTACCCGTTCGGGTTACACGCTTAAGTACTAATTACGCGAATGGATTAGAAATCGGGAAGGTTGAATTTAGAGGAAGTGAACCCGCATTTGCGTAGATATAGAGTGTAAAATCACCCCCAGTTCACCCGCTCGAGATTCGAACCTTGATCTCCCCGTCCTCGTCAGTCAAGCTCAAAACACGAAACTAGCGCGTTAGCCAACTACGCCACCCAGGCGGGTGGTATGATATTAAATGAACACGTGACACGTTCACAGTTGGAGTCGTAAAACGGTAGGAAGTGTTGTCCACTGCATTTCAATACAGGAGCCGGCCGGTTGTGTTTGTGACGTCACAGCAGTAGTTCCAGGTTTCGGAGATGGTAGTAGGCTCTGTGGACAAGAAATGACTCCTACCAGGTGACCATTTTCTAATAACACAAATACGGTACACTCTCGTTCCCAAAGTTGTAATTGCTGTTATTGGATTATTATGCTTATTTATTATTAATTTATTACTATTACCTCTTATTAGCTAATCGAGATCTTTAGGCTGACTGAGTGGGCAATAGCGTACGCAGAATTGCGAAGTAGGGGGAGGGGGGTCAAGGGGCTTTTTTCGGGGAGGGGCCCCCAACCGACGGAGGCAAAAAAAAAATTTACTATTATATACAGCAAGAAACTTTTTTTGGAAGGTTTTTAATTGCTATTTTTTAACTTGATTATTTATAAATCAAATAGCCGAAGAAGCTGGTGTTAATTTTAGAGAGGAATTCACCATCTAGATATCATATTCTGAAAAATTGAAAAATGACACCTGGAAACGGGAAGGTATCGGGTTCGATTCCCGTGTCCAGGTGTAATTTTTCAATTTTTCAGAATTGATTATTTATATTTGTACAGTTATAAACGTGATAATCTAACAAAATAATAAATAAATAGGTTTAAATTAAAGTTGGCCTAGCCGTCACATAGGCCTAATGTTACAAACATCACCGATTGTTTATAATAGGTAAATGTGTATTTTCAGAGCGTGAAGCATGGAAGATAGTCCACTCCTATGGATTGATATAGATACTATTTCTGATCACCTGATATTTTCTTTGCTCACATTGTTTAACCTGTCATCCCCGCCCCCCTCACACACACATTTTATTTTCTCTTCGGATATGCAAAGATCTCAAGGCTTCCCCAAACTACTGTAGGGGGGCTTGAGCCCCCCACCTCCACCCCCCCGTGGGTACACTACTGCAGTGTAAGTATCTGTACAACTTGTTTACCGCCGCCTAGGAAAGTTGATGTGTTTCGAGCCAGCGTGTGTAATGATCTCGCCCTGTGCTGCTCCTAGCGGCCGCTGCGGGCACCACTGGTAACAACACGCCAGGGAAGTATTCGGTTGTTGTCTGACCTGAGCAAGCAACTTCTTCAGACGTGTCGGGACTGTGTCGTAGGTCGGACGTGTATTCGGTCGTCTGTCGAGTGGCGGTCGTGTGTTTTTTTTACTTGTTGTCTACAGAATAACGTGGAAACGATCGCGCAGTATTTTTTCATTTTAAATTCGTAATTAAACAATAATTTTATCTGTGGTGACTTTGGTTATTTTATTTGTCAAATACATACAACGTTTGATTTTTTTTTAATCGATGGGAATGTTTATTGAGACTGCTTTTTAACGTGAAGGTAAGTTTTTTAAATGTTTTATTTTTCATAGCTTGATTCAACCAATGGTGCCCTTATTTTTATGGAAAGAGGTGGGGAGATTTAATTTAGGCGTATCAATTACCAATTACCAATGAACTATTGGCCATTTGGGAATGTTAGGGGCGCTTTGAATCCGTGCAACAATAAACCTTTTTGAATATCAAGTCGAAAAATTAGAACTTCTTCAGTGGTATTAAACCCTAGCTATACTCTAAAAGTATTTTCTTTAGCTTTCATTTTTTTTTAATGTACCCGCTATAGTGGTCGAATGGGCTAAGGCGTCACACTCGCAGTAAACTGGACTGGTGATTACAATAAGATTAGGGTTCGAATCCTGTTAGGGTGTTTTTATACTCTTCCACGTAAATGTGGGTATACTACCGAATTTATTAACACTAGCGAGACTGCTATTTTATCTGGGACGTGGCCAGCTATAAAAATTGGACCTTGGGGCTGTTTGTGTTGGGTGTTACATGGGCGGTATGCCAGGACGTTAGTGAATACTTAGTGGACCGATAGTATGGTCCTGAGCACAATATAGCTCCACCTTTTAACCTACGACGACTCCAGCAAACCCCACGATAGTGTCAACAAAGCATCCACCTAGTCGAGTTCTTGGCATACGGCGCCCTAAGGGTCGTAGGTTTGACTTTGATCTGGGAAGGTCAATTTTTCAGGTCCAGGTAGTATTGGTACGTTCTAAATTCAACCTTCCTCATCCTTCGCACGTTATCGTAATTAGTAGGCCTACATATGCGTATAACCCGAATGGTCATCGAAACGTGGTGATATATATATATATATATTTGGGACCCGCCTCGGTGGCGTAGTTAGCTAACTCACTAGTCGTGTTGAGCTCGACTGCCGAGGACGGGGAGATCGAGGTTCGAATCTCGGTCGGGTGAACTGGGGGTGGTTTTTACCTAAATGGTTTTCCACTCTCCCTCCACGCAAATGCGGGTTCACTTCCTTTAAATTAAACCTTCCCAATTCCTAATCCACTAGTGTAATTAGTACTTAAGCGTATAACCCGAACGGGTAGTAAGACGCGGTACTAAAATTAAATTATATATTTGGGGCTGGGGGGCCAAATGGCTGGTATACCGTTCCCCTCCCCCGCCCCCTTTTTTCTCCCTGGTTGCATCACTTCTTTACCAACACCAGCTTCATATTTTTCCCCATCAATGACGTTAAAGTACTGGTGAACTTTGTGGCCCCATTTGACCCATCGCCGCTTCTTATTTATTTTGTGTTCGCGTCTTATAGCTCATCCATAATTTACACTCGCTAATGACAAGCTGAGATGAGTCTAGGTTAAGGGAAAAGCACCGTCATTCTCTCTGAAGGAGAATGTTTGGTCGAGACCTGTCCCTCCCGGTCACTCAGAAGAGTAGAGAGCCCACACTTGAAAGTTCAGTTCGACTGATTGAAAACGCACGATGGCATAAACTTAAATAAAATATACCTAAGTAAGTAGGGTGGTAGGATTTGTTTGGAGAGAAACAGAGTGGGAAATTCTTAAGGGGAAACTACCCTCAAATACACCTGACTAAAATTCGAACCTTGAACTCTTCACTGGAAGACAAGGCGACGCACATGTAGGCGTATCGCTCCACATTGGTTCAGAGAATATTCCCGATTTGAGAGGGGTTTGTTTTTTTTCACCCCGATTTTAAAAACACTATTGGGAAATGAGCAGTTTCGGTGCGGTACGTAGGCCTATTATAGTTGTGTACCAACCTTTAGCCCGCGTGACCACCAATGTGGACCCCGCACTAATATAAACGCAACATTGCGCTTGAAAAGCGCGTATATAAATAAATACTATATTATTATTACTAACCCGTTCGGGTTATACGCACTTACGCTAATGTGTAATGGTAGGGTGATTGTGAGATGAAATGGAGGGACTACAGTTTAACGTGGGATCCGAACCACGGTGGAGGCCTGGCATTCCTCACATTCACAAGTTGTGATTAATACACGTCTTGTCAGAAGTGAAGGAAGGGTTTGGTAGTCAGATAAATCTGTGCCAGGACCGAGGATTGAACCCCGGACCCCCAGCACAGAAGTCCGACACCTTACCTCCTAGACCACCAGGTCACCCTCGTCGTTGGAATCAACCTCCTGGACCTCCAGGTCACCTTTAGCGGACATAAATCGTTTTCCCCTTCCACACCTCACCTGTATCCCTCCATGACATGTTCGAATTAATCACCTGTTCCTGTTCCTGTTCCTGTGGCGGAGGATTGTGTCAAGTAAGGGGGACTTGGGGGGAGGGCTGTCAATCCCGAGCAGAGCGCGCTCTCTTTCTTTTGTCGTAGTCCTTAGCGCTTTCCACCCGCTCGGCCACGGCCATCATGTGACTCCGCGAGTATCACTCGACCCAGTGGCGGTCCGTGGACGAGTCACATGATGGGTTGGGTGAGCTGTCTGAGCGCCTGACTCTGGAAAAGAGAGACCGGATAAGGATGGTCCCTTTTCTTCCCCCTCTTCTTCTCCATGTAATGTGTGTACCAGACAAATGTGGGTACATTTCCTCTAACATCTAACCTCCACATCTCTAGACCACGTGGCTATCTCGGATGGGCAGTAAGAAGAGCACAAATAAACAAAAATACACAAAATGTAACTTCACAGTTCTTGGTTGTATATGATCATTGGACATTAGTTACAAAACGAGTAGGCTGAATTGTAAGGATATGCACCAACATTCTCATGAAGATAGGATAGCAAATCATTGCTAGGACATAAAACAAAAACTACACCTTGAACCCTTTTTTTTTCCAAATAAAAATTGTGTACGCCAGTAAAACACGTTGGCGCCGATTTAACTATTTTAATTTAAAAGTGTTGTCACCTTTTTGGATATATTTTCTTAAATATATAATTCAATAAAATATATATATATTCTCGGCAGTACTGGTTACGAGTTGGGTAGACACACGCATTGGTGGTCGCGCGGGTTAAAACTTCACGCTCGTCTGTGACGAGGAAGGACAGGGGTTCGAGTCCTATCAGGATGTGCTAGAGGTGGCTTTTCTTGAATGGTTTTTCCACTCTTGATTTCAAGTGAATGCGGGTACAGTTCCTTTAAGATAAGTCCCTGCTCCCAATTCTCTGTGTGAATGTGTCACCCGGACGGGTAGTAAGACTCCAGACACACACAAACAAGTGTGATAAGTGTTTTGTGTACTTGTTCCTCTAAAGTTCTCAAGGTTGCTGAATTCCGTCGTGGAAAAATGCGGATTCGCAAGGAATCAAAGTTCAACGTGGTAGCTAATTTGTTGAAACTTGAAACGTTTTGTTTTTTAGTTCGATGCTAATTAGTGTGAACGTCGTGGACACAGGTTTATATCAGCACACGACTTACAAACTAACGGTCAGCATTGAGCACTCAATCCTAAAGCCGGGAATCGGAAGGCCATATCTTTTACAGGAAGAGTTTTTACGAATATTAAGTCTAGCCACTACACTATTTGATTTTAAATAACCCGCTACGATAGTCGAATCGACCTAAGCCAGGGGTCGGCAACCTTATTTTGGGGCTCCAATTGATTATTACATTTATCAAAGGGCCCGATATCACCCTTCGTTTTTACAACCTACTTTTAATTAATACACGCCTCGGTGGCGTAGTTGGCTAACGCGCCAGTCGTGTTGAGCCAGACCATCGAGGACGGGGAGATCGAGGTTCGAATCTCGGTCGGGTGAACTGGGGGTGGTTTTCCCTAAATGGTTTTCCACTCTCCCCTCATGCAAATGCGGGTTCATCTTCCTCTAAATTCAACCTTACCAATTCCTAATCCATTAGTGTAATTAGTACTTAAGCGTATAACCCGAACGGGTAGTAAAACGCGGTGCTTAATAAAATGGTTGATTTTTTTTTAGCACCGCGTCTTACTACCCGTTAGCATTATACGTCTATGTACTAATTACTCGTGGTTTAAGTATTAAGGGGTTTTAATTAAGAGGAAGTTTACACTCATTTGTATGGAAGGAGAGTGGGAAACCATCTAGGAAAACCACCCGCAGTGCACCCGACCGGCATAGAACCCTGATCTCCCAGTCTTAGGTAGTCTGGTCTAAAACGAGAGTAGCGCGTCAGACCACGCGGCCACCGAAACGGGTTTAATTGAAATTGAACAGTTTTTTTATTCCAGTGGTATTAAACCTAGGGTGCGTTGCATTAAAAAATATATATACAGGGTGTACCGTAACATGTGAGACTCGCTTCAGCTGTGGAGAGGGAAAAAAACAATGAAAAGAGTTCATATAAACCTGTGTCCCGTTCAGGGGCGCCCGCAGGGGATCAATTGCCGCCGCCCCCCCTTCCTCGAGATTCTGAGGTTGTATAAATATTAGTAGGCTAATCCCGTCCAACAAATTTTTTAACTAACCCCCAGCCAACAAACAGTTATATAATATAACTAATAAAGTAATTACACCAGGCCATCTGCTGACTTTAGGGTTGATAGTTTGGCGCATGCGTGAACAATTCCAACAGCATTCGCCATTTAAATCGTCGACGTCAATTGTCCACCTACGAAATTGGATAAATTTAAAATATTTTTTTCTTGTGTTGTATCTTATTTTCAGCCTTAAAAAGCCTTAAAAAGAGTCTTTTGAGGCTGCAATTTAATAAATTATCCCTGGAGAGGATTCCTCCCCCCCCTCCCTCCACGCCGTTCTTGGCCCGGTTTGCTCCTCCCTGGAGAAAAATTCTGCGGGCGCTCTTGTTCCCAATTTGACCTTGTTTCAGAATTAATAATGTTTGTATTCCGGTAATGCGGAGCGACTTCACACTAAATGAAGTTCTCGAAATGTCCACCTTCGTCCTGAACGCAGGCCTGCAGTCATGTCGTAGAACGCCGCAAACACGTTGCAAGGCGTGATTTCATCTTCAAACTGGACTGTTGTCCACGCCTTGGTCTAGTTTCGTTCTATTGTTAGGCTTGACTATGCAAACAGACCACTCGTTAAGTCACTCCATTAGCTTGGATTGTTCGAGAATGTCGCGGATTTGGGAGGTTTTGATAGCCACCAAGAGACTTAGCGAGGACAAGACTTGATGGAGACTGTCATCATGCTATATTCTGGGTTCAGACTGTCTAGTATGCTATATTCTGGGTTCAGACGGTCCTAGCATGCTATATTCTGGGTTCAGACGGTCCTAGCATGCTATATTCTGGGTTCAGACTGTCCTAGCATGCTATATTCTGGGTTCAGACTGTCCTAGCATGCTATATTCTGGGTTCAGACGATCCTAGCATGCTATATTCTGGGTTCAGACTGTCTAGCATGGTATATTCTGGGTTCAGACGGTCCTAGCATGCTATATTCTGGGTTCAGACTGTCCTAGCATGGTATATTCTGGGTTCAGACTGTCCTAGCATGGTATATTCTGGGTTCAGACTGTCCTAGCATGCTATATTCTGGGTTCAGACTGTCATAGCATGCTATATTCTGGGTTCAGACTGTCCTAGTATGCTATATTCTGGGTTCAGACTGTCCTAGTATGCTATATTCTGGGTTCAGACTGTCATAGCATGCTATATTCTGGGTTCAGACTGTCACAGCATGCTATATTCTGGGTTCAGACTGTCTAGCATGCTATATTCTGGGTTCAGACTGTCTAGCATGCTATATTCTGGGTTCAGACGGTCCTAGCATGCTATATTCTGGGTTCAGACGGTCCTAGCATGCTATATTCTGGGTTCAGACGGTCCTAGCATGCTATATTCTGGGTTCAGACTGTCTAGCATGCTATATTATGGGTTCAGACTGTCTAGAATGCTATATTCTGGGTTCAGACGGTCCTAGCATGCTATATTCTGGGTTCAGACTGTCCAGCATGCTATATTATTGGTCAGTCTGTATCTGGACAGTGCATGTGGAACATCCTATGCTGCTAGCAAAGCCCCTATTAACCCCGTACTGACACACCTCGGTTCGCTGACTCTGCAGTGACCAGTGGGTTGCTGACTCGACTGATTCTTGCTGACTGTTGATAGCTACGTAACATACCTTCACACCTGTCTCCACAGGTGTTGCCGTGTGTGTGGCGCATATGAGCAGCTATTTCATAACAATCTCCTTCGTGTGGCGGAGCTTTCCGCGGGTAGATAGAACGTTTAATATATCTGCTTTCACGTGTTCATACGTCAAGTCATTTGATCTACAGCTGTCACTTTTGATATTATCAATAATTATAACATAACCGTAATAATATGGTAACATGTTATCAATGTTGACCGTAATAAAATGTTTGTATTTTATAAAAGTCCCTTCCTCTGAAAATTGGGTTGTACCCGTGACGCAGATAGAGGTATTTGTCTTGTCCGGTCTGCCAGTGATGTCAGGGATCGGTTCTTATCCAGGCTGAGGTAAAAGAGATAATTTTATACTAAATATTCCCACACCGACTCGTCGTGCGAACGTGGACACATTTCCTCAAACCTCGACCTTCCTCAACTATACCCCATTAGTGTAAATATGGCGAGAAGCCCAGAGGTCAGTGTTACCGAAAATACGGTAAATTTTGCAAAATCGAATAAACCATACTTGAATATCCGTTAATTTGTGACGTTTCTAGCTTAAAAAACACATTTCCCCACATTTATTACTCCTTTTTTCAATCTAAGTTGTCTTGGGAAAATGGGAATTCCTTCTGGAAAACAAAGGGAATTTTGTAGAAACAAAATATTGGCACCTCTGGTAGTGCAAGTTGCAGTTTTCTTGTTGTGGACTGTACTACTATTTCACAATGTTATCTCCATGAAGATGTGAATAGTTGGAACATGTTCGTGTCAGCTGGGGTCTCGAGCTTGTTTCATACATCTACAAGTGTACAACTTAAAATTTAATGTTTTATAAAAGTTGTAAATACAATAGGGTTTGGTAAAGAAAAAGGTTTGACTTGTAAATTTTAATGTACTTGAATAAAATATTTACAGGTGAGCTATTTTATATTTAAAAATTATAATACGTCCAGTTTAATCGCTATTATATCAAACGTACACAAACAAGGCCATAGTCGGGGTGGGGGGAGGTTTCGGGGTTCAAACCCCCCTCCCCCCGAAATTTTATGAACAAAATATTTATGGCTTTATTCATGGTTCAAACAATATCAAAATTAATGTAAAAGTACAAATTATGGGGATGTGTTACCCTAAAAAGCATTTCAGAGAGATTTTAGAGGTGTTTTTTTATTTAGAATTTTTTTTAGCCTACGTCAATTGGGAGATGGGCCCACCAACCCTCCCCCCGAAATTATTGGCTGGCTACAGCCTTGTACACCAACCATTTTAGGTGATTTTTTTTAATGGTTGTAATTAAAATCAGTTACCAAAACAAACTCAGGAACATAAAACTTTGTTGTAACTTCTTTTTTTTATTACCAGCGCGTCTTACTACCCGTTGGGGTCATATTCTTATGTACTAATTACGCTAATGGTTTTAGGGTTTAGGAAGGTTGAATTTAGAGGAAATATACCTGCATTTGGGGGGAAAAAACCACCCTCAGTATATCCGACTGAGATTCGAACCTTGATCTCCCCGTCATCGGCAGATGTAACTCGCCACCGACACGGGTTTGTAGATTATTTAATTAACTAAGAAATATAATAAAATGTGTGTAATAAAATATAGTAAATTGATTGTTTGTTTTTGAGACTCCATGACATTACATCACGTAGTTTAATTGTTCTTCTGAGGAGAGGATGCGACTTGTGACCATATAAGGAGATGCTCGATCGTTATCACGCGTCATTGGCTGAGTAAAGGTTGTTAAGTAACTTTCCTTATCACTGGATCTCCACACGGAAATAATAACTTGGGGGGGCCACAGGGAGTAGGGGGGTAGGGGAGAAAGGTATGTAGGGGAATACATTATTTCTAGGCAATTCTATTTTTAGACTAGAAAAATAAAACTTAAATTAACCTAGTAAATTAAATACCGAAAATAAACATAATATTTACACCTAATATTATTATTATTAGCACCGCATCTTACTACCCGTTCGGGTTATACGCACTTACGCTAATGTGTAATGGTAGGGTGATT
>CABFWB010004885.1:0-52436 GCA_902151455.1 Timema bartmani | reverse complement strand
TTAATTGTGCTTGCTAAATTAGCTATAGTACGTATAAATACAAAAATGTACATGTTCATTATTTGAAGACTTAATGGAGGTAAAAAATAAATAGACATTGTTCCCAAGCTAAGCTATTACACTGAACACAGCCTCATTTCTTGCTTCATTGTACCACATTAGATTTAATTTGATAATTTATGTTATGTAAATAATACAAAATATAATAAATAACTATTCCAATTTTCTTTTAAAGGCTAGCTCGCGAAAAAAAAAAAAATTCAATACATTGAAAAGGTTTGCAGCTCTTTCTCTTGAAACGGATTGCTTTTAAATATAACACAGTTCTCTATTCTTCCCCCTTTCGCCCCGCCAGCAAACCTTTAACACCCTTATACCAAACTAGCTGTCACTCAATCCCAAGGGCTTAAACGCTAAATAGACCTAACCACCATTTGTGTTTAGCTATCGTTTGCAGGTAGCATTTCAAAGTTCCCACGGAGGGAGTGCTGACTCTTAAAGTTTTAAGATAATTTAATAACTACTTATTTTAATACCAATATTATAATGATAACATGTTAATATTTTTATATATGCATATATGCTAGTTTTTAAGCCTGTCTTTGACAGGCTGATGTCAATATTACTCAACCTAATAAAAATGAACCTTCAATTTGTAGATGCGTGAAAGTTTAGCATTTGTTAGGTGTAGCTAGCTTGTAATAAATTATATTTCTTATGATTACAAAAATTCAAAAACATAACAAAAATTCATAAATATCAACTTACTTTCAGTGAAACGTCAAAAAATATCTTTTTATACCTTAATGTTAATACAAACCAAACAAATAAACTGTAAACATACATGATCATGTATATTTTATCTTGTTTATATTTGGATTACAATTCTAAACAAACCACTTCATTTGTCGCGTGGTTTAAGGCGTCATTCTCGCAATAAACTGGATTACAAACAATGGGGAGATCAAGGCTATAATCCCGGTCGGGTGTTCTAAGGGTGATTTTTCCTAGAGAGTTTTCCACCACTTCTCTACGCAAATGTGGGTACATTCCAGCTAAAATTCAACCTTACCCTTCTCTAAAACATGAGTGTAATTAGTACATAGACGTATAACCCAAAGGGGTGGTTAGACGCGGTGCTTGCACAAAAAGATTAATATTTTCTTTTCAGTTCTGGAGCCTTAGCGTTAGCACACAATACACACTCAAACCAATAATCAAACTTTTGTTTAATTTATAAGGTGACGTTTTTTATTACTCTTTAGTAATAGCTGTCTTTTAATTATAGTAGTAATTGATAAGTATGAATACATATCCAGACCAGGTAAATATAAGCTCAAATTAAATAAATATGTTTAACATTACCTGTACAATTTTCAGATAAATTTGTGCTTATCCTGAGTGGTTCCTCTACAGTTTCACCAAATTTAAGCTTTCTTTCTCATTGAAAAGTACTAAAAATTCTCAGGACAAATAAACATACGTATACCCAGACAACATTTAACTTTTATTAATATATATATGTATATATATATAATTATTTTTATACTATATACACACTTATATGGATATATAAAATTAAATATATATGTAAATGCATATACACAAATGTATGGATATGTACACTTATATTTATACACATTTATATGTAAATGCATATACACAAATGTATGTATATATACACTTATATTTATACACATATATATACAATGTTTATATATACATATATATATTGGGAAAAAAATCGTTGTGCAAGGTGGCAGTGCCCAATCTTCCTTGGGAAGGAAATTGTGATGCAAGGTGGCAATGCCCAATTCACCTTAAGAAGGAAATCGTAGTGCAAGGTAGCAGTGCCCAATCCACCCTAAGAAGGTAGTCTTTGTTAAAGGTAACAGTGCCCGATCCACATTGGAAGGTAGATAGTGGTGAAAAGTATCAGTGCCCAATCCACCTTAAGAATAAAAACGGATTGCATGGTAACAGTGCCCTATCCACATTGGTAGGTAAATCGTGATTCCAGTGCCCAATTCACCTTAGGATGTAAATCGTGGTGTAAGGAGCAGTGCCCAATCTTTCTTAGGAAGGAAATCGTGGTGCAAGGTAGCAGTACCCAATCATCCTTAGGAAGTAAGCCGTGGTGTAAGGTAGCAGTGTCCAATCCACCTTAGGAGGTAAATCGTTGTTTAAAGTAGCAGTGCCCAACCTACCTTAGGAAGAAAATCATTGTTTAATTGCCCAATCCACCCTGTGAGATAAATCGTGATTCAAGGTAGCAGTGCCCAATCCACCCTGTGAGGTATATCTTGGTGCAAGGTAGCAGTGCCCAATCCACCCTGTGAGGTAAATAATGGTGCAAGGCAGCAGTACCCAATCCACACTGTGAGGTAAATTTTAGTGCAAGGTAGCAAGCAGTGCCCAATCCACCCTGTGAGGTAAATCGTGGTGCAAGGCAGCAGTACCCAATCCACCCTGTGAGGTAAATCTTGGTGCAAGGTAGCAGTGCCCAATCCACCCTGTGAGGTAAATCGTGGTGCAAGGTAGCAGTGCCCAATCCACCCTATGAGGTAAATCGTGGTGCAAAGCAGCAGTACCCAATCCTTCTTGGTAGTCCAGTTCACCAACACCCTTATTCATGTTTTAGCACTGAATACCACGTTTTATTTGCTACCCCCTAGTGCCATTGCCTTTCAAACCTCACATCAGTAGTGGCAAGTTTTAACGCATTACTCTCGAGTTAAACTGGATTGCAAGTGAAGGAAAGATCGGGTTTTAAAATCCCGGGTGATGTAGTTTTCCCTAGATTGTTTGCCACTTTCCCTCCGAACAAATGAATGTACATTTTATTCAAAATTGTTTCACCTTCATCCTTACTCCATTTGTTTCATTAATGTTATAGTATAAACCGAACGGCTATTAATACGCGGTTAGAAAATTTGCCAACTTGTAAACGGTAGCCAAAATTGTGACTATTGTATGAGAAGATTGGGGGGGAGTTTGTTTCTGACAATTTGTTATTGTTTTTAGCTCTTGTTTTCTAATGTAAAAAATCAAACATATATGCCTCTAATAACACAGTACTCTAAACTTCATATTCAAATAATTTATATAAAACCTCATTCACCAGGATCCAAACATGACGTTCCTCAGTTGTAATAAACTAGTGGTTATAACCTGCGCCCTAGTAGTAGGTGGACAAACTAGCCAAAAGTGGACACGTCGCAGGAATCACTCAGCCACAAGCGGCAACTGTGTACCTATGAAAGAGTACATTACAGTGAGTTAAAAAAGTGATGTTGCCAACTTAGCAACCTGGCAGGTTGGCTGCCACATTGGATTCAAGATGGCGGCCATACATTGCTATTTTAGGGCATATCTCGACTCGCGTTAATGCGATTTTAATCTTATTTTGTCCATATTAGGGCTTTATTAATATACTCTTTTTTGTGTAATTTTCATTTATATATTCAATAGTTTTCCCGGAAAAGTATAAAAACTTATTTTTATCTACCTTTATAATAGCCTATTACTTATCTCATTACAGGATCATCCGATTTTTATTGTGGCAAATGAATCCTTATTTTATACAATCTATTTTACTCTAAGGTACCTACCGGTTTTACCGGAAATGAGGAGCAAAGATGGTGGTCTGTTTTTTTTTAAGTTGATCAATAGTGATTATGGTCATGTAGGTTATCAAAATAGAGCACACGCAATATGTACTAGCCTTTTATCCTATTTTTTCTGTATGTTGTTATTAATTGCGCAGATAATTTTAATTTACTACCCTTTGTTGCAGATGTTGAAGCTGTGCTGAAATAAGAATTCGAATGAGTAGTAAGACATGGTGCAAAATTAAACACATCTAGCTAACTAGCAACATCCTAACAAGTCAAAACTAATGTTTCTGTGGACAACATAAACTAACTTTAAATTAATGGCCTGGTAATTTATCTAAAGTAATTCATTTCACCTAAACCATTTGACCTAGAGTAAAGTGGCCTACAAAGTTAACTTCAAAGAAAATCATTAGGCCTAAAGTAATTTGTTGAGATTTAGGCCAAATGACCTTTGGTCTATTGACGTCTACCCCAATTTTACACCACACCAAGAAGTTATTTTGTACCATACATATATTTTGGGTAGCATATACAAGTGTGTATTTATAGTTATATATGTAGATCTAAATTTTGGATTCATTTGTGAATGTATAATCAGAGAGATAGTATTGGATTGTCTCTAAATATCACAATATTTGTGACAAGAGCTAAGACTAACTGTTTAGTTGCACTTGACAATGTTGGTGATCACTAAATCCGGGGAATGACATTTCAAATAACCGGTAACAAACAAAATAATCGTCACATGATCTAAGAAAGCGTTTTCCAAAGAATGCTTCAGTATATTGTGAGCCACGTCTTACTATCAGTCCGCAATACTAGAAACTATACAACAAATTTGTTCTAGAAATTATAAAGGAAGAATTTATATACAATGTTTAATATCCACACATGTGGGGAGATAGAATTTGAAAGTATTCAAGAGAAACAATCTCATACACCAGACAGAAAAGAAAATCCCAACTTACTCCCTGAAACTTGTAAACCAAACAAGATTAGCCTGATATCTTTGTTTATATATTCACAATTGTGTTTGGTAGGTTCATGTCAGTTGTATTTAGATACTTTTAGCTCTATTCCCCTAGACAAATTATAACTGTCAATAGAATATTAACAAAAACATTGTTTTTATCAAGTTTTGATGCAAATAAATATTTGTAATAAAATATTAATTTTGATAGCTTCTACCTAAAGTAGAGATATATAAAACAACAATAAGGTTTTGATTTTACTACAGCTGACCTAACCAACTCTATAAACCAAGGGTCCCTTTTGGGCAACTTGCACCTTTCCAAACAAGCCTTGGAAACACGATCAGACCACCACAATAATAGAGAAGGGCATCTTTCACCCTCGAAATTCCTCGGAATCACTGAATTCTCCGCCTCCCTCCCCACCTTTCCCTTTCCGACCCTCACCAACCCCCCTAAACCACAACATTTCGGCAGTAGTGGAAGCAATGCTCGCCGTGAACTATAGAGGGAGTATTGATAGGCCACGCTCCACCTGTTGATATTGGTCTACCCAGATATTGGGTTAGGGAGATCGCAACGTCAGAGGACAGGGAGGGACAAGAGAGGGGAAAACGGACGTTAACACAAATCTTTTTGGTGTGGCTTGTTTGGATGTGTTTTTTTTTATCCACACTAACGAAAAAGATAAAACGAAAGGTGTTCACGGTTAGTGGGGTAAAAAACATGTGGGGTGAATGTTTTGAATTCCTATCACTCGTTTTATCTGGGCGACAGGACTTCTTTTTAGTAGTGGACTTCAGGACATTACGTTTATTCGAACATCCTCCATCCTATTACATAATAACCTCCAAAAAAATAGTTGATAAGTGATGTATAATAATGATTCGAGTATACTAAAAAAGTATTATTTTGTAAATATGAGGAATAAGCCACGAACACTGAGAGTATAAACTTTGTTTGACTTATAGAGAACTAATTTCTAGGCCTGTCTACCACAGATTGATTATTACTATAGCCAACCTAACAAAACCTAACCTTTAATTTAAAAGTGCATATAATGTTAGGTTTTATTTGGAAAAAATGTATGTTTATGATGTATACCTCAGTATTAGCTTCTGTGGTGCTGACTGACAGCTCACAGCTGACTTCTGACTGGCTTTGAAAAGCTACCAGACCAAATTATGTATCCCTACACCGAACCATATGATCTGCAAAAAACATGTATTTAGCAGTTATCACTTCTGACAGTAAAATCTAGGTATATACCTAAATGTTGACTGTCAGAAGTCAGCTGTGAACTGTCAGTCAGCACCAAAGAAGTCATGAGGCTACTGGAGGAGTGGATAAAGTGAGATAAAACTAAATTAATTCCATTTTTATTAAATAAGTTATAGAATTCTTTAATAAAAGACCACGCACGTACATTTGACTTGGGTGTATAAATATCAACCTTGACCAGGATTTTACCTTTTAGCTAATTAATAGTAATTGAGAACACCAGTTTTAATGATAACTGCTTCCATTTCAAAATAAAGAGATTGCCAATGTTTACAGATACTAAATCAAATATCGGTAAGAAACACAAACTCACTTAAAACCTATTGAGATACACATTGTTACCTGGCTTAGAGTTTTCTACCCAATTTTATCAATGCAAGGCAGTTCTATTACATAGGCCCTGTTTAGTAATTAAGTCACTCAGGAGCATTCTTCTTCTTCTTATTTTTAAGTTAAACTTGTTTGGCGGTATTACTGATGGCATCAAATTAAAAAAAAACTTTATTGGAAAATTTCATTTTTCTTGTTTATCCAGTCAACCGATTTCGCACTAATGTAATCATGTACACCTCCTTCATAAATAATAAATAGGCCTAACTCATATTTATTTGCAAAGCCTCGTCATAAATAGGACTCAGCCTATTTAGAAATGTTTTGTATGCCAATATTTCTTTAAATTGTACCAAGTGAATAAAAGTAGTACGTACTTAGACGCATTTACTTCAGAATAAAGCATAAGCTTCTAAGTAAAATAAATTACTTAATTTTAAGTCTAGGAAGTTGCGTTGCGTGTTTAACACTCCTTCTGATGAGTTCCGATGGAATGAAACCTAGGTCGGGGGACCAAGAGGTAACGATCAATTCTCTTCAAGAGGCTGCCATTTCATCTTCGTTATATGGCAGCAATGTAAAGTGTGAATTGTGTTCTCTTTTCATTGTAAAAGCCATATTTTGTTTGTTTCCTTTTAAATATTTTCCATACAACTTTCCTGTTTTAATTATTATAACTATCGTGCGGATGTTGTTGAAAAGATCTATGTTGAAATGTTATCCATAAATAATTATGTTTTGATTAATGTTTTCATGAGATCAAAAAAATATGCATAAATTTATGGGAATAGATTTTTGTAACTTTTATTTTACTATCAGAAAATAGGTTATAATAGATTAATTTAATTATTTATTAATAAAGCTAATATTTATATTAATTGACAATTAATAAGAAAATAAATTGGTGGATAGCAGCAATTTTAAATAAACAAATTAGTCATTAATATTTTAATTTATTAGTAATATGTTTCAAAATAAATAACTTAGTTTGTTATATTTTCATAACGAAGATCAAGTAAAGAATAATGTTTTGAAATATACGTAGAATAACGAGATAATAATGTATTAAAAAGGGTAATTTTACTTTTTTGAGTTCGAAGAGTGAATTTTGTCACGTTCTAGTTTATATCAATTTTAAACCGTGTTTGATTGGATAAATTGTTTTCCGGTAAATTATCCAGAAAATATTTCGTTTGGAAAAAAAAAAATATTGAAACGTTTGCTTGTCAGGCAATTTGTTAAATGAAATATTTGTAAGCTAATTTAATTTTATAAAAATGTTTATAAATAAATATTAAATGCATTTTAATAGTACGGATAGCAAAGTTTAACTCAACAGAAATTTTTTGCTAATACTATTGGAGGCAAATTAAAATTTTAAAATAGAACTTTAACAATTATGAATTTCTTTAAAGATTTGAAATGGTAGCTTTTTACATGATTAAAGTGAGTTTTACTCTTGATTATTGAGTTTATAGGCTTTAAAGTAAAATAGAATGTAAATGTGAACATAGAGAAGAGATTAAATGATTTGGAATTGTTAAATATTTGTAAAAAAGGTTTAGAATATCCTATGTTAAATTAATTGGTTAATTTAAATTATAAAAATTTAATTATATTGAATGTAAGCCCGCATCATAGTTGATACGTGAGGTAAGCCCAAACAATTAATCATAGGCATGTTTAAACAATAAAAAAAAGTTTAAAATAGTAAAATTATAGTTAAGTGTTTTCCCAATATGTACCAAACACAGTGATATATCTTAATCAAAATATTTATTGAAATTATTTGTCTTATTTTCAAAAATACTAGTCATGATAGGGACCAAGTTTACTCCATTACGTATTATTCTTTGTAAGGGAAAGAAGATGTGGGCAGAGCTGCTGTCAGTTTTTTCAAATTTTGTTTGTACAAGTTAAGACCCCTGAATAGTTTATGAAATCGAAGATATACCACGAGAGTTAATTTAATTAAAAAGTATAAAGTCTAATTATTAATATGAATACATTTATGATAGATAATTTGCAAACAATTAAACATGCTGTACCTAATAAAAATTTATAAGATTCAATGAGGTAATTATTTGATGAATTTTAGAGCATATAAAATACCGAGAGATTAATTACGTTCAGTTAAAATACAGTTTAATAATGATCAAGTTATCTAGCTACAAATATATTAGATAACAATTACACTTATAAAATATATGATTAAATAAATTATTTATGGTAAATAGTATTTCGGTAATCATTTCTAATGATAATTAATTTGATTACTAAGACCAGAATTATTAAATTATTAATCTATAGAGAAAAATAAAATAATTAACAGGGCAGCTGGTACAACTTTAGTCGGCTGTCAAATGTACAAAAACGGGCTTCCGTGGACTTCTTGGTGATGCATGTGTGGGAGTTTTCTCAATATTCTCGTTTTGCCTTGGAGGGATATAATTTTGATTGTGGTACTCTGGAAAATGATGCGTCTGTGTGCAGTGCGCAAAAAACAAAATGGCCACAATTTAAAATATTATTTCCCATTTATCTCTGAAACCATCTGTTTATTCAAAATATGTTCTATAAAAATAATTATATCCAAAATATGTTTCTATTTAAAGTACACCCAGAAGATCATTACGTATTTGAGTGTAGGGCATATAAATTAATCCGAAAAATTTAATTTTAAGGTTTCCATACATTTCCTGAACAGTTCTTGTGAGAAGATTAGTATTTAATATCACTCCATAATTCTCTTTATTCTTGCTATAATATTAAGAACTAAGTTTTGCTCAAAAACAAAAGCTTAAATGAATTTTCAAATTGTGGTTCACCTTAGTTTTCTTATTGTTTCAAAGTGGTGCATATATAGAGTCAAAATGGAGCCTGTGTTTGTTACTAGCTTTAGAAGAAAAGAAAGGTAGATAATAAGCCATACTGTATCATTTGTAGCTCTCATTCATCTTTGGGATGTTACAGCTACAGCTATAGCTACAGTTACAGCTATGATAAAATTGGGGATTGTCTTACTATCCGACTAAGAATATTTCGAGGTAAACACTGATAGAATCATGAAAAATGTCGGCATTAAATTTTTGTTGCGATAGTGAGACTGAACAATGTGAAGTGGCATCGATCATGCTACTAGTCTGTAACACACAAAAATTTAATTGACAGATATCAAAAAAGGCAATAGTTTCCGCAGTAAAAGTGTGACGATCAAGAGTGCATTAACCCGCCTCGGTGGCGTAGTTGGCTAACGCGCCAGTCGTGTTAAGCCAGACCACCGAGGACGGGGAGATCGAGGTTCGAATCTCGGTCGGGTGAAGTGGGGGTGGTTTTTCCTAAATGGTTTTCCACTCTCCCTCAACGCAAATGCGGGTTCACTTCCTCTAGATTCAACCTTCCCAATTCCTAATCCATTAGTGTAATTAGTACTTAAGCGTATAACCCGAACGGGTAGTAAGACGCGGTGCTAAATAAATATAAAAAAAAAGAGTGCATTAAGCCTCAAGGAATTTCAATCTCCACACAGAGTGCTAAGTAAACTCACTCACAAAATACAGCTTATGAAAAGGACAAGTGCTATTTTTGTGATAAGCCAGCCTTAAGAAAAGAAAAAGCAAGGGAGATTTTAACCAACAAAACTGGTAGAAACTTGCGTCATGCTATATAATTTATCTAGTATGATCTAGTAATAAGTGAATCAATATATAATTAATAAATATGAATGATGCACAGTCAAATTTATTTAATGTATTATTGGATATTTCGAGCAATATGTCACGAATGTTCTTTATTTTAATAGCGTGGTATTAACTACTAAGGACATTCAAAACAGGAAAGATGTGTTCATAAATGGCAGCAGAATTATAATACCTCAAACTTACGTCTACATACATCAAAATTTCAGGTGAGACATTTTTACGCTCGCAATTTTTTCGGAGATATGATAAAAAGTGAGAATTTACGTATCAGACCGGAGTGCTTAGAATCATTTTGCTGAAATATTGAGAGTATCCATTTTGTTAAGAATATTTATGAAAGTTCATAAATGAAATATAATCAAAATCGTTTTAGCAGATTTTGAGAAAATCGACTTTTTCTCTTCTTGCTCCTCAGTAAACTACCCTTAATTTTAGGGCTAGATATCCAATTCCAAAAATCCCTCTTGGCAACCTTATGAAAACCCCAAATACCAAATTTTAGCCCGATCCAAAAAATAGTTTAGGCTTGAGTTGGAGGTACAGACAGACATATACACTGACAGACAGAAATTCAAAAGCCACTTTTTCGGATTTGGGGGGTCATGAAACGTCGAGATTCATCAAAATCTCGAGTCCAATTTTTTTAACAATCACAATACTTTCTCTACCTGTAAGATAGCAATGATGTAAAAATAATATATTATATATTATAACAATTATGACAAACAACACATGATAGTAATAATACCAAGAAAAATACCAATACTCTTTAATATTTTGCTAGATGCTATTTTAGGATTAGAACAAAATCAGTGGTAAGAAAAGAAATATAAAAATGGCAGGCTTGCTCTCATACTTGATTTAAACTTTAATGCATTTCTGAAAATGTTACATAATTTAAAATATTATTAAATTTAAGTGTGTGACAGCAGGTAACAAGCAATAAATATTCAGCTGTACCACACATATATATAAATAAATTCCTAGTATATAAAAAATTACTTGTACTGCCGCTACTATGACAACTATTATTATAATTACTTGAAACATTGATAATATATTTTATTGTTAAAATAGCCATTTATTAACATTTTATTATATATATTATGATATACTATTAATAATAAGTTAATTAGTGTGTTGTGTGTCCTACAGTGAACCATCTGCCATAAACACTAATTTAATAACATAAGATAATATTCATATATAATATATATTTATAATATATAAGTTTAGAAATATTATATGCACTATAGGCCTTTGTACATATATTATAAAATATACATATATACTTATATATTATAAATATACACATATACAAATATATATGTATATACACATATATATACAAATAAATACATACATATATATACGAATTCTATAAGCCAATATAACTGAAAGGACTATATATTTTTAAATTTAGAGTTCCTTCATTCTATCATATTTAATATTTAAAATGGAAATAGTTTGTTGCTATACTTTGAAACACTCAACTCATATATGATAAAAGTGATGAAAAAATAAAAGACAAGAAAGGATCTGATATTGTTTATTTTCGTCAGAGAATTTTAATTTCATATTATCCACATAAAAAAGGATCTGCTTGTATAGAGTCACAAAGTTCGTTAATATGTAACCCTCTCCCCCCTTTCCGGCATTCACGAAAAAAAAATATCCACTGTGTCTCGTAAACTCTTTCAATATGTTTCGGGTAATGCCTTGTGCACTAAAAATATGCCGCCTCGCTACAGCAAACTTATTAAAACAAAATTTGCGATCCATAATTGTAATACAAAATGAGTTTAGTGAAAAGTTAGGGGTTGGGGGAGTTGGAATCAATAAACATTTTTAATTCGTTTTATATTTCGGATGGCAGAGAAGGGTTATTCTTTTTCGGTCCTGTGAAGCTATCCTATGAAAAGGGTGAAATAGCTGGTTTTTGTATTCAAAGGGAAACGGTAAGCTAGTCATTTCAGTGTAATCTAGTTTGGTAACATAGATAGCTTAATTGTTATGCGTAATTTTAAATTTTTATATAATTAGTATATTGTAACCTACTGATAAAAATCTTTAAATTGATAATGTGTTAAAATGTTAAGCTTTATTACCTAATAATTTCTATAGATACCTATGAATACAATAGATTATTGATTATATATAGAATAATATGTTTTACCATAAATATATAAATATCAAAATGTATAACTGCACGGCTTTCCAGAATGATATAGCTCTCTCTCTCTCTCTCTCTCAACGTTCATACCTAAAGAAGTACATACCTTTCCAGATGGCTCAGCTATCTCTCAACAATTACGAATAAAACCAGGATGTATAATAATATTTAAACAATATCGTTGTTCACATGGTCTTAAACTCTCTCCATGGACTGGATTGCTGGTGACGGGGTTATCTGAATTTGAATCCTGGCCAGGCATATAGAGGGGAATTTCTTTAATGGTTTCCATCTCTCCCTTAAAACACATGCAGTTAAGTTTAATCCAAATTTCACATTCTTCATTCTAACCTTGTAAATTTCAAAGAGTCAGAATAGGTATACCCTGATTTTGGTTGGAAGAACACTAGAAAAAATTCAAACATATTTTTTTGCGGCCAACACTGATAAGATTTCACTTTATTATTTGTGTTATTTTATAGGTATTGATGATATCTATCAAAAGTGACAGCTTCAGATAACATGACTTGATGCATGAATATATTAAAATTGTTTTAGTAACTTTAGTAACTAACTTTTACTGTTCTTCCTACCAAAATCGTACTATATCTGGAAGCAGCACAACTAAAAATAGTACTTAAACTATAAATCTCTATATGTATTCCAGAAGCCCTCAGAACTGTAACTACGGTTATTATAAATAAGGGTTTTTAATTTAGAGATAGGTGTAATATATTACTATGTAAAGTCTCCCCTATGCTAGCTATGTAATAACTACTTACCTACTCAATTAATTATTCTATGGCAATAGGAACTCGAAAGTTCATTGCCACACTTAAAAATAGTATGCAACCTAACCCTATATTGAGCAAATTCCATACAGCCCCCTTCATTGAGCTAGTTCTATTCAGTCCATCTCATTACACCCTACATCTTTCAGGTACATTCTAATGTTATCCTCTAATCTGCTTATAGGTTTTTCCAAAGATCTCTTCCCATTGAGTTTGCCAGTCAGTACCCTGAACATGGTTCTTAGATTTTAACATTCACACTGAAAGTCCTTCTCACAGTAATCAACGAGACTTGATTATCCTGGCAATGTCTTGTGATGAGTACAGGGTATGTAACTTATCATTATGTGACCTCATCCACTCCCAAATATCCTAATCCCTTTTTTGAACCAAATAACTTCTTTAACACCCTTTTTTTCGAACAGCCTAATTATTTTGTTATGTAAAGTAAGATACCACATTATAAAATATATATTATATAAACTTGCAATGAGTGAATCATTTGAGCAAAGTCAAAACATTGTAACGTATAAAAGAGTTAGCCTGATATGTTAATGTTCGTTAGCCATAATTAATATGATATTTTTACATAATTATTGAATTAAGTTCAAGGTTGCTATTCTGTATTATGGTAATCAAAAGGGGATGTCTTATTTTATAAATTAAAAGTTCTGGTCTTTTATAGTTTTTTATTTTAAGTAAATAAACAGTTTTTGCTAGATATTTCACACGTTGTAAATATTAATTTAAAAACCCGACTATTGTAGTATGTGTATGTTAATTCCCGGCACGTGAAATTTATCATAGACCCGACCCACACGGCTCCTCGTCAGGATTGCAAGTGAAGAGATGCGCACTTTGAAATAGGTATATCTAGTGACATCTCCTTCTCGAAACTTCCAAAAAAAAGAAAGAAAGGTGTGGTCATCCAGGTGCGTCTCTAACTACAAAACTGAGTTCGCTTTTCAAACAGAGACGCAGCAAGATTTCACCATACCTTGCAACTTAACACAAATAAATCTTACCACCCGCTCGTATTTATAATATTGTAATTTTGAATATAGATGTGAATAATAAATTATTTAGATGCATAATTCCATATCATTACAACATTTACTAAATTCTTGAAATATATAAATATTTACTGTGAGTTTTTCTTATGTTAACTTGATGATACGAGGAATCCTTCTCACCTTATTAATAGTACCGTAGATTGGGTAGGTAGAACTGCTCAAACCAGTTGTCATTTCATGTGGCGGATTTATGTAGCTGAATTATGTAATTTAGATCTGTGAATCTATTTTAACCTATAAAACAAAATACAAGAAAATATAAAAGTCATTAAAATTTTAAAAAGAATATTTTCTTACTTCAACGTAATTTCACTGCTCTCAAGAAAACAACTTCTTGCTGTGAAATTTATTTTAAGTTTAAGATTATATTGAATCTCTGCCGCCATTGCTTCCAAACATGACAAAGTAAGCCGTTAGGACTCGTTGGGAAATTATGTTTACGGAACAGTAAAAAATAGTATTAACTATTATAATCTGTTTGTCAAGATAATAGGAATATATCAACTACCATCTACTTAATTTATTTCATTCTTATTACTATTAGGGGTTCTGTCTTACGAAAGGTTCATTCTTTTTGTTAGTGAACTTAGACCAGCTATGAGCTCTTTACTCCGCCTCCTCTTTCAGCTCCCAAAACTTACTTCTTTCCTTGAAGTCATCCAATAATTGAATCCTCCTTTATCAGAAGCACCTCTTTTCCTCAACCCTGCCTTCTATTACATCGTGCAGAAGACAATTTCTCCTAAAGGTGTGTCTGATCCAGTTTGCTTTTCACTTAAGAACTCTATCCAAAATGATTATCTTCTCACCCACTCTTCTTATGACTTCATTTGTCACCCTGTTGGTCCACCTGATCTTCTCAAGTCTTCTCCGACACCACATTTCAAAGCTCTTCAAATATATCGTTTCCATCTTCTTAAGAGTCCTAGATTCTGCTCCGTGCAGCGTGATGCTCCAAATGTATCATTTCCTCAGTTCCAAACTCAACTTTATGGTCAAAATTAACCACTTCTTGTTTAAAGCTTCCTTGTCCATGGCGATACTTGATCTAATTTCCTTGGTGAAATAGTCATCATTTGTCAGCAGTCTTCCCAGGTACATGATCTGCTCCATACTTTTCAGCTCCTGGATTCCAATTTTGATTTTCAGCGGCTCTTCATTTTATGAAATCGCTATAACTTTTGACCCTTAAATGTTGATCTCCATGCCAAATCATCTTCCTATCTCCACCAGCCGGTCCAATATTTCCTGTAACTATTCTTAAATTTGGGTCAGCAATGCTAAATCATCTGCGTATTTTATCGTGTTGAAGATAGGTCCTTCTATCCTGAAATTTCCACGTCCTTCTAGGACTGCCCTGACCAGCCACTCTCCATACAAGTTATATACACTAGGTGACAAATAGAATACCTGTATCATTCTTCTTCTTTACTCAACTCTGTGTACCTCCATCACTCAGCCTCACCTTCACTCGTGATCCCAGGTACAGGTTTGCCTCGGCCTTCTGTCCCTTCAGTTGATGCTGATATTCTTTGGTATTTCCATCAGTTACTTCCATTTTACTCTATCGAACGCCTATTACCAGTCGATTAAACCAATGTAGACTACTTTCTTGAATTCCAGATCTATTTGAAACTATTATCCCCGTACTGATGGCGTCTATGGTTCATTTTCCTTTTCTGAATCCAAATTATTCTTCTTTCATCACACTTTCTATTTTCTGTTCCAGTTGCCTGTTGATTATTCTTGCCACGATCTTTCACACATGAGAGATGAGGCTGATGTTCCCGTGGTAATTTGCACTTAATGTCTTGTTTATTCTTTTTTAGAGCCACCGTGGTTACGTCTAGAAAGTTCTTGGGCAATTCTCCTATTTTGTAGATTCTATTAAAAAGTTTTATAGATACATTAATCCATTGTTTCCCAATTCCTTCATAAGGTCAACTGGTATGTCGTCGTCTCCAGCTGCTTTCCTTATTTGCATGCATGTCCTTTATGTATCTCTCCACTTCAATATATAAAATTCTGGCACCTTGCTCATAATTCTCAACCTTTTATTCTGCTTCAATCTCTAGATTCCCTTGTCGGTTTTGCTCGTCGTACAATTTATCTAAATATCATTCCAAATCATAATAACTTATTTTTGTTCTGTTACCATCTGTCTTATATTCCTATTGTTCTCAAACCTTTGTTTTCATTACCTCCCAGTTTCCTTGAATTCTGGTACATGAGGTCATACCGCCCCTTTCTTTGTAGTTTTATAATCCCATTGCATGTCTTCTCTATACAATCTGTACTCACTCTATCCCTTTCTATCCTTAACTATTTGTCTTGTCTTGTATATTCTATACTCTAAGACGTTTTACCATTTCCATATTTCTGCCATTTAATGAAGCATTTCTGTTGCTACCCAGAGTTTTGGTGTAGTCCTTTTCACTTTTCTTATGTTGTCATTTATCATCATAAAAAATATATTCCTAATAATATTCCACTTCCCTTCTAGACTTATAATCTCTTCTGTCATCTTACTTTACTTTAGTTCTATTGAATTTCTCATGATATTACTCTTTTTCTTAATTTTTCTAAGTCCCACCTAAAGTTTTTCTCACTCATTTTCCTAATTCTCTTTATTCTTTTTTCAATGTTAGCTAACAGCAGGTTGTGGTTCGAATCAATATCTAGACCTGGCGATGTCATCACATCTTTCAATTGTTTCCTGAATCGCTGTATGACAAGGATATAGTCTAGTTGGTAGCTTCTGATGTATCTTGGGTTCTTCGATGTGTGTAGTTTTGTATTCCGTTTCTTTAACCAGGTGTTTATCACTTCCAGGTCTTTCCACTGGAAGATTTTGATGAGCATCCACCCTCTAATGTTTCTCTTTCCCAGTTCATTTGGCCCTATGATCATCTGATCCCATCCTTCTCTGACCACAATGTTCCAATAACCCAAGATGATGGTGTTCTTTTTTTTCTCACTCTTCCCTCGTGTTGAATTATTACTTCCATTTCATCATATATTTCTTCTAACTTGGTATCATCGTATGCAGTTGTTGGTATGCTCCCTTTAACTTTCATATTATCCACAGGTTCAGCGTTTGACTTCACAAACATTAATCTATCACTATGACACATAACTTTAATAAAACCTTTAACCACTTCATTAATCACAATATTGCAACAATTATTTTTGCACTCTTTCTACATGAGTAAAACACTGTGTTATTTCTAGATAATATTTCAACTTTATCCCTCCACTGGACTTCACTTGGACTTGTAATGTTCAAACCATAACTTTCAATTTTCATTTTCAAATTTTCCAATTGCTTAGAGGGAAAGTTTTATTTGGGTATTGTTCTTTGTTTATCGCTACCACTTAATTAATTCCTCGAAGATCCGAGAAGGGGACTAGTCTGATTCTTTAATATTTTACCCCAGGAAGAGCCATCATTGGTTTTGTTTCCTTGACAAAAGGGGTTTTTAGGGATAGGATAGTGTGGAAGTTTTCACTTTTCTTATTCACACCTCAGAAACACAGTTGAACCTGCACACCATGTAGTCACGCCCGTGTCTGATCGATCATGAACCATTTCAACAAAATTTGCTCTTTGACTCAAGTTGAGCCTGATACCGCTACTGCCTATTAATAGCAACGTAGCCCTGTTCAGAGGACGTGATATACCCCACGTCACTAAGTCCTTATATAACCTAGCCACCCCCGAACTTATTGCAGTCCTTAAGCCTTTGCAGTAGCGATGTCGTTACTCACCCCCGGTACTTTGAAGCTTCTGTTAAATTTTACCCATGTAGACTCAAGAGAAAGATCTCGATCCCTGGTGTCCCATGGGCTAGGTTAGAGACCATGTATGAAGCCATTCTGACAGACAATTCATTACATAAATACAACATTCAAATTTCCTTACCTAATTTGTTCAAATTAAATATTGATTCTTCAGTAAATAAGAAAGAAATAAAACCATAGTTCATTGAAAATAACCTAAATAAGATGTTTCCATAAAAATTCACCCTGGTCTCAACAGAAAATAAGGAATACATGAAATTTTAAAGTGAATATATTTTAACTGGATTGCTCTGTCACATAGCTGAAAATTCTGAGATAACTATATACCAGTATTAATGAAAGAGTAAAATAAAGTGTAATGGACTGTGGTGTTGATAGAGTGGGAGGGGTAAAAGGATGTAGATAGGGAGGAATCTTAATTGTGTCCGGCCAGTCTCATATAGTGATTGATTCTTTTAACTATAAGAGAATAGAAGAGGTTATAATTTTTAAGTCCTCAATCCAGTTTATGCTGAAGGTGAATTTTCGTTGGTTTTATGGAATTCACAATGAATGCTTTGGAAGTTGACGGAAGAAAGGATTATAAATAAAAAATTATTGTATGGGCCAATGACGGGAAGTTTGGGGCTCAAATCAAAGCCGGATGAACTGAGGATTGTATTACGTATACAGCTTACTATTTACCTTTTACTCAAATGATAGTTTTTATCCTATAAGTTTTACCTACCTTAGTCCTACTCAGAGTGAATATGTGGAAATGCGGCGCATAAACAAAATAATAAACACCATTTGTCTCTCCATTTAAGCGTATGACTGTTACATTTTATTATATAGTTTGATAAGCTATAACTACACACATTTTAGTTTTGATTAGATGACCAAGCTCATATAGTATAGTTTACCAGTAAAAGGGAGGATAGGGCTTGAATATAGACTGAGTGCGCATGGGATTTTTTCCCGTTTTTTTCACTATCCTACCACGTAAATTCAAATTCAAATTTCCTCTAAATTCAACTTTCATCACATATACTCCATTAGTTAGTGTGGATATCCCAGACAGGTAGTAAGACGTGGTACACTAAAAATTCACATGAATTACTTGATAATTTATTTGTATAAACTGCGGATCACGTGGCCTAAATACAGCGGGCTAAAATTAACTTAGAATTAGAAAATAAGCCTTAGTTTCACTTCCTTAAATTAAATAGGTAAGTATATCAAATTTCAGCTTAATACGACACGTGGTCGTATCCACCTCGACGTCTATGGTTTGGATCCTGGTCGGTTTATTATACGACCTGATTGCCTTGGATTCACGTGCGTCATTTTATAACTCAGCGTTAGATTTAAATTTGTGGGTGTATATATATATATATATATATATACGGTGTACTGGTGTCAGGTAGCTTAATATACCCTACCAACTACTATAAGGGTTTTAATTTGAATGAAAGATCACATATTATCAATTGGGATTTATTTATTCCACACGTTGATTCTGATAAACATTTAATGAATATTAGAATAGTATCTTACCTTACATGACTAAAAAAAATTAAGGGGCTTGGAACAAGGTACTTTAGAAAATATTTGATGAGGCCTATGGCGGGGATAGGAGGCTATATAATGATCATTTACATAACCTGTACTCATCACAGGATATTGTTAAGACAATCAAGTTTCCAAGATTACGTTGGACAGGACACACAGCACAAATGGAAAATTCTAGAACCATGTTCAGGGTGTTAACTGGCAAACCCAATGGGAAGAGACTTTTGGGAAGACCCAGACGCTTGTGGGCAGATAACATTATAATGTACCTGAAAGAGATAGGGTGTAGTGTCATGGACTGGATAGAGTTAGCACAAGATATGAATAAGTGGCCTGCATTTGTAAGTGCGAGATGAACGTTCAAGTTTATAATGTCATAGATTAGGTGAGTATGTCAGTAATTTTTAATAATGGAGGTTGAGGTGGAGTGACTAGATCATCTTCACTCCCGATGACTGCGCGAACCCATCATACGCCTGAATTGGGCGACATTTAGATCTCGGAAGTTAAACACACGTCCACTCTGTATGATGGTGTGAGCAAGAGTTTTTATCTAATGGCGTCCACGAGGGCTTCTTGCACCCACGCCGAGATCCAAAAGAGAGTCCGCTCAACTTGTGCGATCTTCATGTTTGGAAAGAAATCGGCCAAGATCGCTTTCGATTAAACTTTAAAAACTCAATCTCTGGTCAGGAAAATCTCTTACTAACTTCCATGATATTTACTGATAGTTTTTATGTAAGGATCTTTAATACTAAGAAACACAATAGGTATTGAATCCTGACTTGAGAAAGTTAAAACAAAAAATGAAGATCAATCTGTCCTTAACTTTGACTCATAAATTCAGAAAAAAGTAATTAAAAATATATTTTATGTTTCAAGTTTCCATGAGTTCTTGTTTTTGGATCTACCGGAAATGGTCATCACGAGTCTCAAGGCGATAGGCACATTGGCATGTTTTTTACATAAATATTTTTTAGTGGATATACTATACATGAATAGGCTAAATCAGCTAAATTCAGAAAATGTTATTTGACCTTTAATGATAGACCTATATAACCTTTACAAGATACATCAGATAATAGTAAAATACAGTATGCTTATTTCATTGAAATAACTATGTTCATTTATTAACTACAAAATGGCATATTCACTGGGTAGAAAAAGGACACTGGTAGGGTTGAAAAATATAATTTTAGGAAAAGGTAAATAGTAAGCTGTATAAGTAATACAATCCTCAGTTCATCCGGCTTTGATTCGAACCCCAAACTTCCCGTCATTGGCCCATACAATAATTTTTTATTTATAATCCTTTCTTCCGTCAACTTCCAAAGCATTCATTGTGAATTCCATAAAACCAACGAAAATTCACTATCAGCATAAACTGGATTGAGGACTTAAAAATTATAACCTCTCCTATTTTCTTATAGTTCAAAGAATCAATCACTATATGAGACTGGCCGGACACAATTAAAATTTCTCCCTATCTTCATCCTTTTACCCCTCCCACTCTATCAACACCACAGTCCATCACACTTTATTTTACTCTTTCATTAATACTGGTATATAGTTATCTCAGAATTTTCATCTAGGTGACAGATCAATCAAGTTAATTCACTTGAAAATTTCATGTATTCCTTATTTTCTGTTGAGACCACGGTGAATTTTTATGGAAACATCTTATTTAGCTTATTTACAATGTACTATGGTTTTATTTCTTTCTTATTTACTGAAGAATCAATATTTAATTTGAACAAATTAGGTAAGGAAATATGAATGTTGTATTTTATGTAATGAAATGACTGGCAGAATGGCTTCATACATGGTCTTTATCCAAGCCCATGGGACACCAGGGATCGAGAGCTTTCTCCTGTGTCAACATGGGTAAAATTTAACAGAAGCTTCAAAGTACCGGTGGTTAAAAAAATGGTACGTATGAACCTGCAAAGCAAATAAATAGTTGGACATTGTTTTACTTATACTGTCTTTTCTGATCCTTTCTTCCCATTGCTGACCTTCCTAGGCTTTGTAAGTCCTGACAAGACATTACTTTTTGGTGTTTGTGAGAATGACAGAATAAAAGGGACTTTCAACTTGTCAGTTCACCGATTATTTCTCCTTTTCACTGGATGACATGTCTGAGACGTATTCATCTATGCCCCACCCTTCCCTTCCCTCTCACGGAAAGTTAACTTTCATATCCTCTTAAGAACTACAACTGTTGTTATATATTTAAGGATCTACGTATTATTTGATCAAGAAACATTAAACATTGAAATATTTCATCATAATAAAGACGATATATCCCTTACATTTAGCTAAATTTAAGAACAATAATTACTATACATAATATACTCTAGTTGATGAAAATATTACCTACTCTTGAATTATTATATTGATCTTTTCATGTATTTAATTCTATTTGATGAATTTGATTAAGTTGTTATGACTGACTACCTGTGTTTATATATTTCACGTATATATAGGTCTAAAGAGGAAATTATGATTACTATTAACGATTTTTGTTTTTCTTTTTAACAAAGAGGAACTCATTGTTGTGGTCTGATACCTTTTTGAAGCCCAGTGGCGTGTCCACTTAAAAAGGATATTTTACTAGGTTAAAGTTTCATACTTTCAAATAGTTATTAAAAGTGAAGTGGTAATCTTCGTTCATCTCCGGAAATAATTTTATAGAAATTACTAACGGTTAGGCCAGAGATCTAATATCTTATCTGAACTATTATTTATCAAAAGGAATCCATGAAAGATCATCAAGCGGTGAGATACTGCCAATATATTCTATCTTCTGCTAACCTAAAAGTTATATTTACTAATAATATACATTTGTCTTAGTTGAAGTATTCTTACTATTAGGAAGCTATAAACAGATGTTACATCAAATCTACGAATATTTAGGTCAAAATAAATCTTTTAAAGTTTTAAAGTTTGACATTTTATACCTGACTCAAAAACCTTTAAAATGATTTATTTTCATCATTCTTAAATTGTTTACATACATTACGGTTTCCAGCCTGTAGAATAGTACTATAATTAGGTTATCTGACACCTTAGCTCAGTACGTATCGTATCTGTCTATTGAGCTTAGGGTCTCGGGTTCGATTCCCAGAATGCCCGAAGAATGAATAATTGGTTTATTGTCGGCTTACACTCCTACAGTGATGAATTAACGGTCGGGAACTGGATGTTGTGCCTGTTCTAGTCTTAAGTTATACTATAAGTCAGATGAAGCTACGGCAGATCTATAAAGCAGGTAGTGGAAAATATATGACTTGAATAAATAAATGGTACGGAACTCCGCACGAACATCCTCGCTCTATTTTTTTAGAAATGGAGATATTTACTCAAAATTCATAATATAATATACACTAGCAAACCCGAGAACAAATTGAGCTAGACATACGTAAAAGCATTTTTATTCAGGGTTTTAAATTTCTAATTTTATTTTTAAAGAATTAACGGCTTCATTTGTACATAAAAATCAATAGGAAATATCGATATTGGGTCCCCAAGGGTCAAAACTTCGTATTAAAATTTTGACTTCCGGTTAAAATTTTGGTCATTTTAATGGGGGATATCTTATGGTTATTGCATTGCTATTAAATTTCTCTTTTATAAATTTTGTCCAATTAAATAGGTAATTATTTACTATTGCGGTTGAAAATGAGATAGATAGAATCGTTATAGCCTAATTTTCAGAAAATGTAATTTTTCTCTTTTCACGCTTTAGTAAATTTCTATTAATTTTAAGGTTAGATAGACAGCATTGCAAAAAACTTTTTTTGTGGTTTTTGCGGTAAAACTGTTTAGGCTCTAGCCCGAGGTACAGACTGATAGACAGATGGACAGACAGATGGCTTTGCGAGAACAACTTTTTAGGGTTCGGTGGGGTCATGAGACGTCAACATCCATCAAAATCTCGAGTTAAATTTTTTTGAATATCACAAAATTTTAAGGTAGCGAGAAAGTAAAAATATTGATAAAGGGTCCCCGTGGTCAACACTTCGTATTAAAATGTCAACTTCCAGTTTAAAATTTTCGACATTTTATTAGGAGTTGCACATCTAAGGTTTTGCATTGTTATTAAATTCCTCATTTATAGATTTTAACTAATAAAATAGGTAAATATTGACTATTGAATCTAAGATATAGAGAGAGATCATCATTGTTGTGCAAACATTTCTCCTAAGAGGTTGAAAGAAAGAGAACATACACATGTGAGAGACTTACTCATTGCTTACTTTATGGAATTAGAGAATTATTGCGTTAAAACTTAAGTGGTATCTCTTTACAACTAAAGTTCACAAAATTGTATTAATATATTTGCCAATATATCCGAAACTGTTGGTTTTATAAAAATATATTTCATATACATTTTTTTTATTTTTAATAGTACTACAATTTTGCAATGATATGTTATTTAATATCTCAAATAGTTGCGGAGTTACGGAAATTTCCGCTTCTGTTAAGTACCCTAAAAGTCATTTTCATGGGAAAATGAAAATAGCCCGATTATTTACAATCTTAATCAAAGCCTAGATACGAATTTTAATCAAAATCATGAAACGTTGAGATTCATCAAAATCTCGAGCTAGATTTCAGGTTTCAGGCTGAAAACAGTTATGGATGTAAAATAAACTATAACTATGTTATGTTGAGTCACCAGTGAATTGGGTAGGAAAAGAAAATTATATTAGTTATTCATATCTTCCCTTAAGACTATTAACGACTTTGAAACAACAGTTTATAAATATTTATTACAAATTGTTTGAAGCGTGCTAATTTTTAAGGTCCGTGATTTATTACATGTCCACATACCCACACATCTGGGATAGAATGGATGAAGATACAATCTAGAATAATTGTTCTCGTATTTGCGTGGAGCAAGATATAGAAATAATTTATAAAAAAATACAGCCGCTCAAAATTTTAAAAAGTCCACGTCACTGTCAAACAAGACAAGATGAAACTAATGACTCTATGACATGCCCATTACCCACGTAGGCCTGAATAACAGTTACAAAAAAAAATTGGACAAGGCATATAGGCTACGAATTAATAAATATAATGCATTCGTATGATGAGAGAGACTAATTAAGTATGACTTACAGTAAAGGGGAGGCTTAGTTCTAGTCTCGGATGGGTGTACTGAGTCTTTTTTTTTAAACCTGAATCTGATTATTTTACACTTTTCAAACACGAAAATATAGGTACATAAATACTATATTCTAGCTTCTTTATCAAACTTTTCCATCGTAGATTAAATATGTGAATCCGGAGAGGTAGTAAGACGTGGTAGAAAAATATATTGTATAAACCATGGTAGATATCTTTAAGGCCTTCATATTGATGAATGTTATTATTTAAAATAAAAAATAAAAACATTTTCTAAATCAATGGGGGACCTACGTCAACATTCAATAAATTTATATTAATTACTGCTTTTATTGAAGATTATAAACACAAGACATAAAATAAATAGGTGTTTTAAATATATTTTTATAAAATGGTATTAGTTTTAAAAAGTGAGAAAAGGGTGATCTTTTTTTTTTGAGATCTATTATAACATTTTCGTAAAATAAGAAACAGTTATAATTAAATTATCTATGTTCTTAAACGGTTTCATAGCCATTAAATAAGCGAACTGTTAAGTTTTTAAGCGCAGGCTGCTTAATCTCGCTAGACATATTGGTTTCGAATCTTGACTGGCTCAAATGTAGGCCTACACGCTGATATTACTTGATACTCATGATTTTCCTTATTGGTGGGCGCCTGACTCTACTGTCTTAAGTTCGGGGCCCAGATAGGTGCGTCTCCTACCAGCTTTGTAGGTATATTACTGTCGCATATAAATTAATATAAATATGAAATGAAAAATATGTTAATTATCGAGTTGAGTTACTTTAATAATTGTTAAAATATTAATAAAAACTATTGCACCCACTTCGGTGGCCGTATGGTCTAAGGTGATAATCTCTTAATAGACTAGACTGCCGATGGCAGAGAGATTGAGGTTTGAATCTTGATCGGGTGTACTGAGGGTGGTTTTACTAAATAGTTTTCCATTCTTCCTCCGCGTAAATGCGGATACACTTCATATAAATATAGCTTTCCTAATTAATAAAACCATTAGCGTAATTGGTGAATAATCTTCTCTGACTACTATGGTCTATAATCTAATTATTTTCAATTTCCAATATCATAGTCAAACACACGGGATCATCTCAACCAATCCTCTTCTATTATCTAACTACCCTCGATTACATATATCCTAGTCAAACACACGTTATCCAATCAATTATCTTGTTCTATAATTTAATTATCCTCAAATTCCGATATCCTAACTAAACACAGGTTATCTTATCAACCTATCCTGTTAAATATAATCTATACATCTTGAACCTTCAATATTGTTGTAACCACACGCTATCCTATCAACCTATCCTTTTATATAATCTAATTTTCTTCAAACTTCATTGACCCCCCGACCTCTCTTTCCCTTCTCTTTCAGTCATGGATTTCCTCCGCGCTACAAAAACCTTAATTCTTGGATAGAATACTTGAAAAGTTGCAGTCAAAGTTTTCCAACTTTCTAAGATGATAATATTTCAAGTTTGGATGCCTAGTAAATTTGACAGCTATAACGGTCTATGGTTGGTGTATAAGGCTTTCACTTTTATTCACTAATATTAATTTTCACCACAGGTTATTATGGTCATTGTGAACTAATCATTTTAGAGATGTCTAATTAACATATTAATATAAATCGATAATTTCAGGAATTTATTTTTTAGAATAAAAGTTGCGTTAATAGTAAAGAGATAACTTATGTTATGTTAACATTTTTGATACTATACATTATTTTTTACACATTTCAAACCAACCGGACTCTAATATGTGTCTGTAGGCCTATCTACTAAATTTATAGATCTCATTCATCAATCCAATACGATGGTTACAAATGCATTTTCGGATACTCATGGAGAGAAAATGCACGAGAAAATAGTCAAATAACAAATTATTTTCAGGTCACACAAGTATATTTATCGTACATTATATCATTACAAATACTATTTTCAATTTGTTTTTAAATATTCTCCAAAGTGAGGCTTACATTTATTTTAACTTATTTCTCAATATATTTATTTTATTACGTACAGTGATTAAACATAATTAAGTACAATGAATGATAAAGTTCTTTGACAGATTAAAAAGCGCAATATTATGTTGATCACACTACTACTTTCAAAACTTTCATTAAAGATGCTACCTATTTATCTTCAAATGCAACTAGATTTATAACACTTTGGCATAAATGCAGACAAAAGTCATGAGGGGCTTATATATAGCCTGACCTTTGAGAATTTTGGAATGGAAAAAGTTCTCCTTTTTTTTCGGTTGGTTTTATGATAAAATGAAGTTTGGCATATTCCATCGGATTTTACCGGCCGAGGGAGAATTCCCACAGATCGTTTCTGAATGTCTTCTTTGAGTGAACAGTTCCCCCTACACTACGCTACATGGGCCCAAGGGTTAAAAATAGCTTTTTATTAAGGAGGGGGTTGAGTATAAAACTTCTTTTCTTCTTTGTAGCAAGAAAAAGTTTCAAGCTTTGACTTTCAAGTAATTTATCGAATACATTTTAATAATTTACGCTTTTATCTTCTTCTTAAGTCAAAAAGGATTGAAGAAAAAGAAAGAATATTTTATAAGTGTTCTCTGCAAATGCTCTCTGGATCATACATCCTTTCTAACCGAGTTTGATGGCCTATATCATTCATTTGGAAAATATGGCGAATTTATGCACTATTGAAAAAGTGAGGAGAATACAGCTATTAAGTAGGATTCCTTCCAGGATTATTGTTAAATGGAATTTCCCTTGATATATATTAATATCAGCAAATGAGAGTGTTAAGATCAAAATGTTCATAAGATGAGAAATATGTAGCTTGTTTCATAATGTTATAAAAAGATTTGAAAATGTTTTTCTTTTTCCTAATCCAAGAGTGCAATTATACTGGTTTTTAATTAATGCAGATCTATTATTTTTCGGCCATTTAATTCAAACATTATTTAAAACATATTTGAATAAACTCTCTTTTGAGAGAGGTATTCATTATTCTAAACCGTTTATAAAACTTTTTTTGGCAATATTATTACTAAATTAAATATAATTTTACCAGTACTTGTATAGATAAAGAATTGATTTCAAGCCGGCAACCAGTGACGGGCAAATAAGGGCTTGAGTCCCTCCAATAGTACAAAGAGCACTTTAATATTCACGGTTTACCCCTCTCCCCACCAGCAGGTACAAGTAATGCCTGTACATTTCCTAAGAATCATATCTTCTTTATCTCTATCTCATTTGTGTGATTAAATAAGTATAATCTGACCCAGTAGAAGGATGGGGTGTAATAATTGAAAATGTTTTTTACCAGAAATCTTAACAAGGACTTAGTTGGCTTATTAGTTATTTCAGCGTATGACTCATATAGTTGCATAATTTTGAAAGAGATTCAACAAAGAATCAGTCCCCAATCCATCAATCCATATCTGAGAAAGAGGAATGATTAATTTAAACTTGATTGTTCGTTAATCCCAGGCCCCGTTCGTATAGAGAAAAATAATTAAAACTTAATATGCTATTATAAAAACCAATCTCATACTTTTGTATAAAAAAAATCACTAGACACATAATGGTAAAACCTTAATAAAGCATTTAATTGAATTGATTGACTGATTGGATTGAATTGATTACACCTGGTCATGGATCCAACACTATTGAATATTATTAGATTTTCGGGGTTATAACTAATCGATTATAACTATTCAAATATTTTAAACGAGTGTTAGACACCAGTGTCCACCCTTAAATATATTTTAAGGAATTGTTATTTACGCTTAACCTCTGTCCAAGAATATCAATATATTTCTAGATTTGATTGATCAAAGTTGATGTTAATTTCATTATCACTGATTAGTTCTATAAGAGTGCACTCATTATTAAAATTTAAAGTTATAACGTCCTGACTGTGGACAGTTCTGATCTTCCTTGCTTATAACGCATAATATAATGTTGTATAACTGAACTGTTTGTAAGCTATTACCAAAATATGATAAATGCTGCAATAGCAATGTCAAAAAATACTTGACAAATAAAAAGCCTGTCTTTTAAAAATGTAGTATTATTTACATTGCTTCACGATTTGGTGGGGAGAGACGAAAATTAAGCGCGTACAAATTGGTTTGTAAATAAATGACTAACCATACTTATTCGCTCACAGTTAAAAAATTATTTTTTTTTGTAATTTACTTTTGCTTTAATAGAATTGAAGCAATTTACAATAAATTTAACTATATTGTCATCCAAAAACGTTGCTTTTAATGCTTTTCAAAGATTTTCATCTTACATACAAATCATAAAAATCATACAAATATCGGTAGAAAACATATTTGTGTATGATTGTCGCTGTCTACCTCCCCATGGGCGCTGATTGCAAGGAGTAGTTGTGGGGAAGGTTGTGGAGTTTCTGAGAAAAATGAATCGAAACTGGCCTTTGAGGGTTTATTAAAAATTGTACTGTGTAGAGAATAATTTTACAAAAGTATAAAGTATCATCTCTAAAATAAGAGATATGTTAGAAGAGAGACCGTTGTATCAGAAACCCCGGCTAGAGTAAGTAGGACCCGGGTCGATACCCAATAAGTCCATCGTCTCTTCTGATTAGCGCCCATGACGTTGTATGGTGGCTTTAGCACACGGCTTCTACGTATGTCAGTTAACTCTAGGCCTTTTACTGGTGATGATTCTCTAAGTTGGTTGCATGAAATCTGGCCTTCACCATTAGAACCTAAACATTAAATGCATCAAGCCTCCTAGCTAGTACTGAACTTCCATGCTTTTGAGCTCGTGAGCCTGAACTCCTTAGCCTCACGAGCTATACAAAATACTTATGTATTTATTCACCAGGAGGAGGTATAGTATCCCAAAATGGCAATTTTGTTGTTGCTTACAGTTGATGGTCTACTTCACAAAACGCTATGTTACAAAACGAGTACGATAAATAGGTCATCAGCAAAAACCTGAGTCAGTTACATTAAAGCCTCTAAAAATGTTGCAAAACTACAATTTTAAGAAACTTATAAACAACTACTACACTGTCGATCTTACTATAAATTAATCGTGAGAAATACATAATACCAGCTATCGAAAGTTGTTCGTGGTTTGAATCATCATTTGATAAACTTTATGGTGGCTTGGTTCAAAATTCCTGGCTGGTAGGTTAATTCACAGTTTCTGCAGACATATTTTACTTATTTACATTTAGGTACAGATACAATACTATCACAATTATCAGAATTCCAATAAATCCTCCTGCTAAAGCCATACTGTAAGTTGGTATATTTTATTAGAATGCGAACGTGATCTACGCTTTTTAACCTGATGTATTAAATTGTCGTAGTTCGCTAATAGGCCACTAGATTTAGCATATTCCTTAAATTATTCACTGAAATTAATTTTAAAATATAATTTAAAAATATTTAACTTTTTCATTAAGAATCACAGATTTTACTTTAAGAAATTTCAGAGCATTCTATTGACTCTCCATGTGTATAGTTCCTTATAGTTTTTCCCATAATATTAACTTCTTAATGATTAGATCACAGTGTGAGACATTCAAAATACTACCAGAAAACTTGACTGTTAACTGTTAAGGTAACAGAAATAAAAGTTACTAAGTGTCCTTGATAAAAAAAATAATTCTAAGATTGATGTTACAGCATACACTCATCCTTAATGGATTTTTTTTAAAGATTGCTCGTTCCAAGTCTATAAGTTTAATTGTACATACTGAATTGTCCTGTTTGAACCAAAACAGATTTAATTCACAACTAACATCAATACAGTTTAAATACTCTAGACCATTCGGACACAATGTAACAGTTACAATTAATGAAATAATTTATTAATAATAATATCTAGCACCGCGTCTTACTACCCGTTCGGGTTATACGCTTAAGTACTAATTACGCAAATGGATTAGGAATTAGGAGGGTTGAAGTTAGAGGAAGTGAACCCGCATTTGCGTGGAGGGAGAGTGGAAAAACATTTAGGAAAAACCACCCCCAGTTCACCCGACCGAGATTTGAACCTCGATCTCCCCGTCCTCGGCGGTCAAATTTATTAATATCTCTGCAAAGTACGAACTGCCCCTGATAATTATTCATACTTAACTTAGAACATATTTGAGATAGGTATTGGAATAGAACACCATTACAAGTGTACTATGGATTATATATTTTTTGAAGATCCTTGTTCAAGGGGCTGAAGGAATGTTTAATATTAATTGCAAACTGGCACTCAACAATTTGGTGCTAGCATAACACTTATTGTAGTAGGTGTACAACTGGTTTGGTTTAACCAGACATCATATAAAAAGGCCAATATAAATATATTTTTCTAGTCACTTAATATATGGCATTAGGAATTCGAAAGTTAGTTGCGGCACTTACAAAAAAATGCCACATATCCTTATATTGAGATAGTTGTATCCAGTCCACCTAATTACAACCTGTATCTTTCAGGTCCATTCTAATGTTTTCCTCCCATCTACGTTTAAGTCTTCCCAATGGTCTCTTACCATTGAGTTTGCCATTATATATACCCTGAACAAGGTTCTAGGATCTCCCATTCCCACCTCATATCCTGCCCACCGTAATCTACGAGATTGCTTATCCTAACAATGTCTTAGGATGAGTACAGGGTATGTAAATAATAATTATTTAACCTCCCTCACTCCATAATATCCTCATCCTATTATGGACCAAATACCTTCCTTAACAACTTGTTTTCGATCACTAAATTTGTTCTTGTCATATAAGATAAAAGACCACGTTTCACACTCTTAGAGAACAACCAGTTAAATTATTGTTTTGTTTACTCAGAGTTTTACATTCCTGGACAGCAGGTGAGATGACAAAAGTTTACTGACCCAGTAAAAACTTGCATTTCCCGACTGTACTCTTATCCTATTTTTAATATAGTATCATTATTGCTATTCTCTAAACTGAAAAAAGAAACCTGAAAACGAGAATTGAAACCTAGACCTTAGGCTTAGTACGCCAATAATCTAACCACTGATCTAACCAGAAATATTCCCGTGTTCAGGGCCATTCTTCACTCATATTTGAAGGTGAACGTGTGGAAATTTTAGCCGACGATTTCCAACGTTTATCACAGACTGCTTTAAAATATGATTGAAGAATGACCCTGAGCACGAGACCATACTCGGATAGCTCAATGGTGAGAGTTTTGGAATTCTAAGCTAAAGGTCCAGGGTTCGATTCCCATATACAGGTTTCATTTATCAATTTAAAGAATATAAAATTTAGATGCGGCTATAATCGTAACCAACAAATATAATAGCCTGGCTATTTAAGCCATTGTTATTGCTATTTAAAAATGTTACTATATATTTAAACTCATCAATCCTGTCAAATGATAAGTTGTTCACAGTAATAGTTCTGAGGGCTATGTTTTGTTTGTATTTAAAATGTTAAATAGTTGCTAATGTCGTAATATTGTCTTTGTATTAGTGTTGTGTATCTTGGAAATGTGACGTAATACAGAGAATCTGATTTTTCCATTGAGTTCAGCAACCGAAAATTAGTTATATCCACCCATTTACAAACCAGATATAGAAAAAAGTTTCAATTTTTTGATCAGTGTTATTTTCTCTGCATATGGATTATCTTAATTTTGTTTTTAAATTAAGCATCATAATATTTTCATTCCATTCATGTGGTATTGCCTCATTGTTCCATATGGAACATAGCAATTTATGAATTTTATTACAAAACCCTTTCTGGTAGAATTAGTATTCTTAAAATTAAATCTGGATTAACTAGTATACTACTCAAGCGATTGATAGAACTGGCTTTGATTGCTTGGTGAAAACTGTTCATTTCTATTACAACTATAGTTAAACCCTATGAAATTATTAACAAAAAAACCTTCAGAGCTACTACGTGTTTAAAGAAAATGTGAAATTTTGAAAACCTTTGTTCAAATTTATTTACTTATATTATTTACCATGCGGATTCAAATAAAGAATAACGTAGTAGACAATTTTTTAATCTTAATTTATTTGGCACCGCGTCTTACTACTCGTTCGGGTTATACACTTGGTAGCCAGTTAATTGATTGATGAAATTGCTATTATTATCAATTATTTCCTGTGAATCTTCCTTATGAATTAAATTGTTTTACGCATTTATGAAGATTCTATCCGTAATTTGACTTAGCTTTTTAATTTTATTATTTTGTTAACAAGTGTAACTACCCCAAATCTAATGTTCCAAATAGATTTTTAATATTTTGCCTCCTAGATTGAATATTTCCCTACGGGTTTGATTGTATGGCAGAAAGTTCCTTATACATATCATCTCTACAGTGAGTTTATCAAAAACATCATTTAATTATGTAAATTTTAAAATGACACTTTAACATGGGAACTGAACCTGGAGCATTTGGCTTAGTACGCAAATATTGTTACCACCGAGCCATCCAGGAGTCGTCCCGTGCCCTGGGTCATTCTTCACGCATATTTTAGGGTAGAGTCTGTGGTGGACGTGTGGAAATCGTCAGATAAATATGAGTAATCAAATAAGATCATGAGCTATCAGATAACGCTACCATCTTCGACTCAGGAGGGCTTCATGCTGCCAATAAAGCGATTATAGTTGTAAGAATGCACATACCACTATAGATTAAATAGCCATGCTATTATACCTGTAGGATTTTTATTGTTTTTTCGGTGGAAAATAAAAACCATTAAATTAATTCTAATGGAGTCTGGGGGTATAAGCTTTGTGATAAAGTAATTTGAAATATCAGTGATTTTGTTTAAAATATTTATAATATTTGTGTGAATATGATTTTTCATAATAGTTTATTAACTTAAATCTCTATATTGGGGTATATTTAGCGCCAACACCTCCTGCCTAGTACTGGGTGTTAGAAATTCATCCTTGAAATTATGAACGTTTCGGTGAACATACACTTTTAGAAATTTATCATAGTAATTAAACAATAAAATAGAATTTTGGGATTTAAAAAAAATATGTTTTTAGTACCTAGTGAATAGCTACAAATATGATAATATTTGTATTTGAATGTACTCAGATTGATGCAAATATTTTAAACCCTTGCTTTAAATATATATATTTATATGTGTGTATGTGTCTGTTTGTGTGAATATTGATATGAAATAAAAAAATTATTTCTTTTTATGTCTACATTATTGTTCTATTTTTCAAAACTGGCAATCTTTAGACAATTTGTTTACAAATAAAAATTCAATATTTACAATCTAATATTTTCATTTAAATGTTTATTGTTAATTTTGATTCTTATTTTATGAGCCCTTAATGAGGTGCGGTTCTAGGCGTTAGTAAATCTACTTTTGTAGGAGAGGCCAGAATTCAAATCCAAAATGAATGCATTGGAAAAGGTTTTCCACCCACCCTCCATGCTAGTGACAGTGAACTTCCTCTTCACCCTACTTCCTAGACTAAGCCGTGAATAGCACCTGTGTTGAACTTTTTAATTAACCTCTAAAGCGTTAGTTCTGCAATGCACTGTCTCGCCTATGACTGGATAGTTAGTGATCGAATGCACTTACAGAATAGATTATCCCATTTAATTTTCTTATGTAGATGTATATATTTCCTTGAAAATATATTTTACTGATATCCAATGTAATGTATGTACTATCTAAAGAAAAGATAATAAAATCAGGAAAATTGTATCTTTAGAAGGATGTGTATAAAGTTTGGATCAATAAATGTAGCCTTCGTTTACCATGTAAGGTAAATTATTCTACTGTGGTATAGTTTTTAAGCTAGGGTCGTAGTGTATTCTTTTAAGGTTAGTGTGGTATCTTTTAGAGTAGATGGGATGTATATATTATATTATATTATATTTGAGTCAAACACTACAAATAATAAATATCATACATTTTTAGTCATTTAAATCCTTGGATTATAATCTTTGTTAAGTTTATTTCAAAAGATAAGAACCACTATAAGTATTCTAATAAATATAATTTAAAACCTTTTTTAAGTTTTAATATGTAACTTATCCAGTAATCTAAAATAATAACACATACTAAATTAAGGATACAAATCTTTAACTGGCACTTGTCTCATTAATTATTTTTACAAATATTTGTTAATATTTTTTGAGTCATTGCACCCATTGTTTGGATTAACTGACGTCGTCCATTAGTGAAGTGACTTACTCTAGTCAAAATTAATCGCTTGTCTGTACGTCCTACACGTCACAAGAAGAAATGACGCCTGCCATGTTCGATGCTGACCGGACATGACGTAATGATGTGACACAGGTCAACAAGTCAAACAGCTCCAGGCCCCCTTCCACCCACTACCATATAACCACTCAAGACATGGCGGGTGTCCATCAGTACACGTTGCTTTAGGTCTACATCCAGCCTTGGAGGTTTGCAAATCATGGAACACGCCAAATATTTTCTTCAATAGTTGTTTACCATGAAATATATTGATTCAATTATTGAAAGTGCTTATTTGTTTATCTTTTTTTATCACTGCCTTATACTACCTTTCATTGCGTGTATGATTATTTACACTAATATGGTAGGGATGAGAAAGAAATAATTTGGAAGAAGTATAATCCCATATTTCGTATGAGATATATTGTTGAACACTCAATACAACTTTCTGGGATTCGAACCACCTTCACCCTCATTGGCTAAACAATATATTCCTACAGTGTATCCTAAGACCATGAGACCACTAATGCTTAATATTTGTATATTAATATCCTTATTGATTTAAAAATAATTGTTTATAAACACTATGTTAATTTAGTATCTTAAATTGTGTGGATATTATAAACTCATATATGAAAGATTATAGAAAATTATTTGAAAATCCATAAAACTGTAAAATTATAATAATAATCAAAAACACACAGTTTTCAAATAATAAGTTAACGTTCATGGGAAAAGGAAATAGTTTCATAGAAAATGTTCCTCAAACTTCTTAATTTGTCCAAAATTTAAACATAATTCTATACACGCTCATACTCAAGGGAAGGCGACAGGGCCTCCACAAAGTGTTGCAATAAAATAATTATTTCGGTTTGGCCCAATAGATTACAGTCATGATAATACAAATCTAAAGTTTATTTTATTACATACCAATAGATGGGGTTTACACGGTTCGTCCCAAATAAGGAGATTAGTAGAACTAAACCACACGACTCGTTCCAACGTTGAAAATGTTTACTTTTTTGCGTGAGCACGGCTATTCCTGAAGCTGCAAATGTTTAACCTTTCCGAGAGCACGGCTCGCCCCAGATTTTTCATATCACTTCATTAGAATTGTTTATGTGCGACATGAATGAAGTAGTTAGCCAACGTCGTAAAATCTTTCTTTTGAAGAATTTTAAATTTCATGAATATCGCGATTTAGCGAGTGGTGAAACTAAGTAGTGGTACGCGAACAGAAAGTGTGAAGCATATTTTAAATAATGGGTGATTTATTGTCTTGCTTTATTATTTACCTGATCTTGGCTTATTGGTTGAAACTAAGTGTCTAAGGATTTTAGGCGAGCCTGATGGTAGGGTAGTGAATAATGACCACCACAATCATGGGATTTATGATTAGAGTACACAAGAGCTACAAAAAGTAAATAGTGCTGCCAAACGTAAATCTACTGAAAACATTAGCGAACAGCCACTAAATTATTATTATTATTATTATTATTATTATTATTATTAGCACCGCGTCTTACTACCCATTCGGGTTATACGCACTTACGCTAATGTGCAATGACAGGGTGATTGTGAGATGAAATGTAGGACCTACAGTTTAACGTGGAATCCGAATCACGGTAGAGGCCTGGCATTCCTCACATTCACAAGTTGTGATTAATACACATCTTGTCAGAGGTGAAGGAAGGGTTTGGCAATCAGATAAATCTGTGCCGGGACTGAGGATTGAACCCCGGACCCCAGCACAGAAGTCTGACACCTTACCCCTAGACCACCAGGTCACCCAACAGCCACTAAAAATCATTAGATAGTGTGTTAATGAAACCTCGGCTCTACGGTTGAACGATGTAAAAACAATTACAGAATGTATGCATGAAGGAAGGTTATGCCAAAACGTCTCACTACATCAATGAAGTTCACACCGCAATTGCTCAGATGTATCCGCTAGCAAAAAGAGGTGAGAATCTTGTTCTTATGAATAATACAGTGGATAATTTGTTTATTTGTGATATTTATTTAATATAAGCTTAATTTTTTTTAAACTGATTTACGAACTGTTTATAATAATGGAAAAATTGAATTTTGTCCAACATGTTTCTTCCAATTATTCACTCTTCATGGATAATTTGACGGATCATATATCCCCTTGGTCTTTTGCTTCTTCAAATAACAAAGAAGCGACCTACACAAAAGGTTTAAAAACCATTAGTGAACTCGGTTCAGAATTTCATCGGCCCAAACAACCTTATGAGATCTTTGTGGACTTTGAACAAGTTATTCACAATGCTGTAGAGAAAGGTCCAAATTTTAGGATTGTCCACATATTAGAAGGCTAAAACCAGGTTGGCCAATGGGTGAAATGGTGTTCTAGTTTGTTTTCTTAGATCCGTCTGAAGTTGGGGACTGTTTTGTATTTGACCTGATATCTATGGCACCTACTGATGAACGCTTAACAAAGTTCATGGACTAGTTAACGGATACGTACATCTCTCCTGAAGCTACCCTTCCACCAATCGTATGGGCTGTCTTCTGCCACGCTGACCAGAACCAACAACGCATGCCAAGCCTTACACTCGCACTTAACTAACCATTTTATTGCTTTCACCCTTGGATTATAATTTGTATTCGAGCCTTAAGGTGGAATGGAAGGGGACGCGAGGAAAGGCCAGTGTTTTTGTAGTTTTTATCGAAAAATACTTTTATGGACAAAATAAATACATTATTGCTCCAGTACAAACACAGAGTTTAATTTTCTTTACATGGTGACCTCAACATTGTTTGAATATCTGTCAAGGGTTTCCTGGAAGTTAATGACAAACTTTTATCTTGATTTAAAACGTTTGTTAGATAATGCCAACATGTTCATGACAGATATTCAACAACTGTTGATATCACCATGTGAAAAAAATTAAACTCTATGTTTGTATTGGAGCAATATTTTATTTATTTTGGCCAAAAAATGTTTTTCAATAAAAACTGCAAAAATAGTACCCTTTTCTCGCATCCCCTTTAATTCCACCTTAATCAATTTTCAAATCGACAACCATGCTAAGTGCATTAGTATAAATAATATACCTCCCTACCAGTCTCTTGATATTATCCTGGTTTGAAAACATTGGGACGAGATCGGCTATGATCCCCGTTATATATGAAATATTTTCTTGATAAGTATTAAATTGGGGATGAGCCGTGTTATCAACACCCAATAGATTCCTTAACTTATTATCTCATTTTGTTTCTTGATAATGGTGTTAGTATCAATATATGTTTTAGATTTTACTTACCACCACATACATATATGCATATATATATATCATACATACATACATACATACATACATACATACATACATACATACATACATACATACATACATACATACCTAATCACACCTTTCTCTTACGAGCTAGGCAAAGAAAATGAGCTAAAAGCTCAAAAAAACCACTTCGTAATAAACCATCCTCACTAAATTTATCCACACTTATCTAGTCTTTCATACTCCCTTCTGTTCAACAATATCCATGAACTGAATCACACAAGGTATTTTATTTTTAAAACTTTTAATTCTTCTCTCTTTCACACATTAAGAAGCGTTTAGTGGAAATTACGTTACAAACCACACAGTGAATTATAGGAAAAGACATTTTAATACGAATATAAGAATTATGAATACTAGTATATATATAAAATACTAACATTAACTATTTTACCTTAACAATGATACTCAAAAAAGCATAAAGTAATTAATTTGATCTCGCCTCACTTGTGAATTGTAATGATTTGAAATCATTCAAACACTATATATAACTTATAATTATACACATTTTAAAATTTTGCAGTATAATAATTTTAAATGTCAACTTTAATTAATTAGCATTGTAGATCTTAAGATATTGGTCATATTTACATATATTTTTATAACTATTCCACACTCCTACGGCAGGTTTCCTTAGTGACAGGAACATATGTGACTAAATCTACTCTTGGAATAGATTTTTCGTGTAAGGACGAACATTCAATACAAGTGTCTTGCATGGAGTTAACAAAGATGTGTCACTCCCATTCTGTAGGTGTTAAGTATTAAGAGTAATAGAACTCTAAATGAGGGGAACATTTTCTTCCTAAAGCCTCTTGACAATTCTTTGCTCTTCATTGAAACAGGTTTTTTTTCGTACCTCTTCCCATACTCCTTTGTTTTCCGGACCTGTTTTTATTCTGGTAGAAAGTTCCATAAAGCATGCTTCTACTATTGGCCTTTTCTCCCCCTTTACATTAACTACCCCCCCACACAACCCTTTCAAACAGACACTCCTTCATTCTCCCAATACCCCGTACTTAAATACAATAACCAAAATACATTACTTCATCCCAGATCCGTAATTATTCTGTTACAGGAGTTTGCAATCGGCCTGACTTGAGAAACGTTGGTATGGTACGGTTGTTACTGATACCTCAAGGATGTAAGAGTGAAAGAGGGTAGAAATTTGAAAATTTTTAATTTTTCACCATATAAAAATGTGATCAGAAGTTTAATTTAGTAGTTTCAATTATTTTTAATACTCTTGTTATGTTTTAAAATAAATAAGAAAAATGAATCTGTTGATAAATATATTTCTGCGAGTTTAAATAAATTAGTATTTTTTTATAATAACTGCCTTGAATTTTTTTTAATTTTTGTAAGCTACTTTGTAAAAAAAAATGCATGTACTTATATTTACAATACACTAAACAGTTAGTTAAATCTCCATTCCTTATTAGTCATGTAGATTGACAAGTTTGTATTTAAAACTTGAATTGAAACCACTTGCATTCAAAATAGAGTATCTGTTCCTCAAAGCTTCCCTCTCAAGTGAGAAAAATAATCCCCAGGATACTCTCCTAAATGAACCCCGAGGAAGTTAAAACTGTCATTTTAGTGATTTAATCCTTGTTATTTATTAAAACTTTATTGTTCTCAACCATAAGAGAGCCCATACTTCGTTTGCAAGAGATTTGGCCTATAAATGGCAAACTTATAATGTAAATAATATATTTAGCATGAATTAAATTTATCAAGACACTAATTAAGTACAATCCTAACGGTCCAAAGTACACTCCATTTACCTTGACAGATTACATTGTAGGGCATTCTTATAAGCTGCGTAATAGTGAAACCATGCAAGGTATACTTGCTACCTTTCAGGTTAAACCAAAGGTACTTACCATCCATGTCAATAGACACATGGGTTAGTGCATCAAGATCACCAGGTTTGGTAAACCAGTGACCAAAAGGTAAGGGTTAAAATCCCTGCCTGGTGTATGGAGAGGATTTTTCACAATAGGTTTTACTCTCCCTCCACCCAAATGCAAATAAATATTTTCTCTAAATTATATCTTCATCATCCTTACCTCATTAGTGTAAATATTAATTTGGCCTGGACGGATACTAAGAAGCAGTTTACAAACAACTTACCCCACAAATGTTTATAATACTAGCATGGAAGATAATTTGGAAGTTAAGGGGAATAGCTCATATATTATATCTTAAATATGTGTGTAAATACACTGATCTCAGATCTCTTTATTAATATAATATTTTCTTAAATGATTGTACACCATTCGTTGATATAAAATATAAAGTGTATATAAAGTATGTGAAATTTATTTTATTCTTGATAAAAAAAACCCAATTTTATTGCAGCTTAATTATTTATAATCCTGACAATCTACTAACACATTTTTTTTGTATATTATAAATATTATATTATTTTGGGGGGTCACCTTTTTTAAAAGCTGGTCCAATTCTATAAATGTTAATTAATGAATTGTGTTTTACTTTTGAAAAACAGTATTAAATATAAAAATTATTTTATAAATTTTGAGTAACATTGGCACGCAGTTTGTCTGTTGGAAAAAATAACTATATGTCAATAAACAAACCAAGACCTGTATTTTATGTTTCAAAATATGTTTCCTCCAGTTAAGATAAGTGTTTTTAGAAAGAGCTTTTCCAATAGAGAAATTATAACTTATATAAAGGTTATTAAAATTTTATAGTTTTAAGAGTGCAAAGTAAGTCTGAAAGCGTTTATTTCCAAAACTGTTGACACCTTGGTATAAATTAGTGGTTTGAAGAAAAAACAACATAAGCTAGAGCAAGGCCTGCCAGGTGCTCAAACCGGGTCTGGTACCAGGGGCAAAGCTCGGAGACCCTCATTTTTTAATATTTAACTTCAGTGGCAGCGAAACCTTATTTGTCTAGGGAGCAGTTCTAAAAAAGAAATACTTTTTGAGGGGCTTATGATCCCTCCATCGTCAAATGTCCAGAAAATATTTACAGTGGTCCTTGTATGAAATTTAAAAAAAAAACTTCCATCAAAGCCGTTTGTAATGGTCTTTATCATAATACTTTTTAAATCGGAATGACTCTAGAAGTTATCTACAGAGGTTCTCACTCAAATTATTTTGAAAATTAGACTGCCTTAGAAGCGATTTAGGGTGATTCTTTTCCAGAAAATTATTGAAATTTAGATGCCCTTAATACCAAATGTTTATTGTTTAAATGTTTAAACATCCTTCTGCAACTTTGTGAAAATTGAATTTTCATAAAAGCTATTTTTAGTGGTCCTCTCAGGTCTACTCTTGAAAAATGTTTGAAAACTAGATTCTTACACAAATTTTTGGAGTGGCCTACATGCAGAGTTTTTTTAAATTTAAGTGTTTCTAGAATTTAATAAAAGTGGTCTTCGCCTTGGGCTAGATGCCTTTTATAAAGGTTATTTAAAGTGGTCCTACTCCAACAAATATTTTAAAATTGTATTACTCTAGAATTTATTTGGAGTGTTCTAGCCTAAAAATAATTTAAAATTAAATTATTCTTTAAACTTTTAAGAATGGGATTATTCAGACAAATTTTGAAAAATAGGATGTTCTTGGAAGCTATTTTGAACTTTATTCCTCTAGCAATTTTAATGATTGGATCCCTTTAGAATCTATTAAGAGTGGTCTTCTATCAACAAATTTTTGAAAATTGGATGGCTCTAGAACATATGTGAGGTTTTATACAAATCCATTTTCAACTTCATATTTAATAATATCAGAGGGAGGTGAGATAAATCTAAAGAGGGGCAAGTTTATTCTAGGTGAAGGGAGTTTATTCAAGTCTAGGGGTGACAAGTCATTTACAGAGGGGGAATCCCCCCTCTTGTTTCTAAGCCAATGCTTGACTTTGGATTCTAACTTAAAAAAAAAAATTGTTGTCACTTTTATAAAAGAAAGATAATGAACAAAAATTAATACATAAATTAACTGAACACTGAAATGTTACGCGTACGATGAAGTATTTAAATTGAAATTGATTTACTGCCCGACCCTCTTTGTCTGACAAATTTAGTTTCAGTACAAAAACTATAGACCACGTCGAAACTTTCAAACACTTCAAAATGAAGGACAAGACAAGAATTATATAATAGTTAGTGATAAATACCATTAAGTTTCTCTGTTTTAGACCCTGACTGGTGGGCTGGACATACACTGTGCTTTAGTATGGATAAGAATTTTATTGCTTGTTATTCATATTCTAATTTGTATTTTTTCCAACTACTAAATTTTTTTAAACTTCTTAATCTAGATATAGGACCCAGGCCGGGTACCATGGTACTACCAATAGTTCCCCCTTCCCCTTGTAGTGGACCTAACTAGAGGCATCGCTGTGAGTATTTATAGTCCTACTATAAACTAGTTTAGTTTAAATATGATTATTAATATTTTATATTTGAGTTACATTCAGAGAAAAACAAAGATGTCTTAACATGAAGATTTTTCATTTATAACAGAAAACATGTAAAATACATGTTATCTCTTCTAATAGTACCTACTAGAATGACAACCAAAATATTTCTGGCAGTATCCAGGTTACTGTGCGAAATGCTTTTGTATCTTCAACATTGAAGTAGGAAGGGGAAAGGACTAGCAGACCAACTTACCCCTTTCTTGTAGTTTAGAGAAATAAACATTAACATTAGCTATAAAGCAATAAAATAAATCAAGTCGGGGAAAACATTATGGAAGTAAAGAGTAGGGGGAACCAGGGAGGGAATGAATGAGGGGAAATGAGTCTATAGAAGGGATGCTGGGAGAGGAGTGTATAGTAATGCTTTAGAGATAAAACCCATTATGTCCAAAATGAATAAGTTCTATGGTCTAAGACATTTGTTCTATTATTTTTTGCTAACATATATAGGCTAATTATGGTGTGACAGAGTTAATAGACACTGAAGAGGTGAAGGATAAATGCGTGAGAGGAAGCCTGTGGGAAAAACAAGAGAATTAACAATTTCAAACACAATATGTTTTGAGGTTTATACAGGAACCGGTACTGATGAGTTCTTACAAATTAAAATTTAAAAATGTCATATATTTTTTTAATTATTCATAATCCAGCATCATATTGATCACGTTTAAACTAGTAAATTTTAATGTCGTTCATGTTAATATTTTGACGGTTATTGTGTTTTCAATGAATCTTCTATGAACTGGATCATTATGAATTCAAGCTTGCTAAATTTAAAATATAGATACTTTGCAATATGTTTTGCTTTTTCAGGTGGGCATTTATTTTTTGTTTTAAGTAAGTAGTAACAAGCAAGATTTTCACAAATATTTTAGTTTTTCAATAAAATTGCATTTAAATTATTACTAGTGTACTATTCCTAAAATGTCAAACCATTCCTAACATTATAGCAGTCTTATAACTGTTTAAAAAATCAGAAATTTTGAACATATGATTTAATATATCTCGTTCTGTATAGAAAGGCACGTTAGCTAGGTGATCAAATTCATGTTTTCCTCTTTGCTGGGGATAGGTAGGTTGTGGCTCAAACAGCTTCCTGGTGTTTTTAGAGTGCTTTTTCCTTAAAGTTTTCACAATATATAGGTACAGTTCCTATAAATTCTACCTTACCTCTCTCTATCTCTCAATTGTAAATATGCTAATAGATCGGGGGTACTCAGTACAAATTCAAGTAAATCTGATCAGTAAAATATTAAAGCCTAAGATGATTATATTCCCATACTTTAATTATTCTTTTGAAAGGCTACCAAGTCTTTTGATCTGACACTCCCATGAAAATCAAATGAGGGGGAGAGATATTTTGACATTGAAACATGTTATATTTAAATACAACGTGGCTCCTATTTTTAATTCTTTTTATAGTTTTTATAAGTGACTATTAAAAATAGTTTACACTAATGATTAAAGTGAAAAGGGTACAAATAATACAAACTGTATGGGTGTTTAGAGGTTACAACCATTTGCTTTAGCGTAAATAGAGTATTGGTAGTCTCTGTCGCTGAGTTGAAGTATTTGTCGCTGATGGACTACTGTCGGTCTTGAAATTATTATAAATAAGTGTAACCTACTTTCAAACAACAATTGGTTTTTATTTTACTTGCCTATATGGGTTAACCATAATTCACAATGATTATTCTAACCAACCGGTAGAGAGGCAGGTAAGTTTTAAGGAAATCCACCCAAATTTGTTTAGAGAAGGGGTGTGTAAGCTCCAAATTCAGGAAGACTACCCTAAATACACCCAGCCAGAATTTGAACCCTGACCTTGTCGATGGAAATCCTGTCTACATGATCTTGATTTTTACTTTCTCTCTATCTTACAGGTAGAGAAAGTATGGTGATCGTAAAAAAAATCGAACTCGAGATTTTGATGAATTTTGACGTTTCATGACTTCCTGAATCCGAAAAAGTGGTTTTTGAATTTCCGTCTGTCTGTCTGTCTGTCTGTCTGTCTGTCTGTACCTCCAACTAGAGCCTAAACTATTTTACCGATTGAGCTGAAACTTGATATCTAGGGTTTTCATAGGGTTGCCCCGAGGGGTTTTTGGAATTGGATATCTACCCCTAAAATTAAGGGTAGTTTACTGAAGGGAAAAAAGAGAAAAAGTCGATTTTCTCAAAATCGGCTCTAACGATTTTGATTAAATTTCATTTATGAACATTAATAAATATTCCAAACAAAATGGCTACTCTCAATATTTCGGCAAAATGGCTTTAAGGGCTCCGGTCTGATGCGTAAATTAACATTTTTTATAATAGCTCCGAAACTATTTGAGATATGAAATTACTTAGCATTACAAATATGTATATATATTTATAATACAAATATTTTATTCGAAACATATTTTTATAAAATCAATAATTTTCAATCTATACGCAATTATATATATATTTTTAGCTTTTTGGACATTAAAGCTTAAGTATTGCGATCGTAAAAAAAACTAACCTGAAATGTTGATGGATTTCGACGTCTCATGACCCCCCGAACCCTAAAAAATAGTCTTTGCAATGCCGTCTGTCTGTGTGTCTATTAAAACTTAAAATTAAGGGTAGTTTACTGAAGGGCAAAAAGAGAAAAAGTCGATTTTCTCAAAATCGGCTCTAACGATTTTGATTAAATTTCATTTATGAACATTAATAAATATTCCAAACAAAATGGCTACTCTCAATATTTCGGCAAAATGGCTTTAAGGGCTCCGGTCTGATGCGTAAATTAACATTTTTTATAATAGCTCCGAAACTATTTGAGATATGAAATTACTTAGCATTACAAATATGTATATATATTTATAATACAAATATTTTATTCGAAACATATTTTTATAAAATCAATAATTTTCAATCTATACGCAATTATATATATATTTTTAACTTTTTGGACATTAAAGCTTAAGTATTGCGATCGTAAAAAAAACTAACCTGAAATGTTGATGGATGTCGACGTCTCATGACCCCCCGAACCCTAAAAAATAGTCTTTGCAATGCCGTCTGTCTGTGTGTCTATTAAAACTTAAAATTAAGGGTAGTTTACTGAAGGGCAAAAAGAGAAAAAGTCGATTTTCTCAAAATCGGCTCTAACGATTTTGATTAAATTTCATTTATAAACATTAATAAATATTCCAAACAAAATGGCTACCCTCAATATTTCGGCAAAATGGCTTTAAGGGCTCCGGTCTGATGCGTCAATTAACATTTTTTATAATAGCTCCGAAACTATTTGAGATATGAAATTACTTAGCATTACAAATATGTATATATATTTATAATACAGATATTTTATCCGAAACATATTTTTATAAAATCAATAACTTTCAATCTATACGCAATTATATGAATTTTTTTAACTTTTTGGACATTAAAGTTTAAGTATTGCGACCGTAAAAAAAAACTAACCTGAAATGTTGATGGATGTCGACGTCTCATGACCCCCCGAACCCTAAAAAATAGTCTTTGCAATGCCGTCTGTCTGTGTGTCTATAAAAACTTAAAATTAAGGGTAGTTTACTGAAGGGCGAAAAGAGAAAAATTTGGTTTTCTCAAAATCTGCTCAAACGATTTTGATTAAAATTCGTATCTAGGCGTTGATTAAGATTATAAATAAACTGGCTATTTTCATTTTCCTATGAAAATGATTTTTAGGGTACTTTACAGAAGCGTTAATTTCCGTATCTCCACAACTATTTGAGAAACTAAACAACTTATCATTGCAAAATTGTAGGACTATTAGAAATAAAAAACTTTTATTTGACATATATTTTTATAAAAGCAACAGTTTCTGAGATATTTGCAAATATATTAATACAATTTTGTGAGCTTTAGTTGTAAACATATACTACTTAAGTCTTAACGCAATAATTCTCCAATGCCATAGAGTAATTAAATATAAGTATCTAAAAAAGTATGTTATTTTTCCTTAAAGCTCTTAGGAGAAATGTTTGCATAGCAATGATCTATCTCCATTTTAGACTCAATAGTCAATATTTACATTTTTTATTGGTCAAAATGTATAAATGAATAATTAAATATCAATGCGATGACTTGAAGATCTGCAACACCTTATAAAATGTTAAAATTTTAACCAGAAATCGAAATTTTAATACGAAGTGTTGACCCTTGTGGAAGACATTAAACTGTTTGAAATGCTCTTAGGTGGACAAAGATGCGCCTCTTTTCTCATTGATTATATATCATTGTATATTATTTTATGCGTGTTCTTATGTGTAGTGGTGATGATACAATGTACATTATTCCGTTCAGAAATCTTACGAGTTTATAGAAAGAGAGAGAAAGTCTGTGCGGTGCGCCGTACCATTTATTTAAATAATTTACAACTTAATCAATTACTAAACAGAATAAGAAATAAACACATATTGTAACATATTATTAGTTTTATGTAAAATAAGTAAAAAAAAAGTTTTTTGAAATTGGGTCTTAACCGTAATTATTGTATGTAACATTAACTAAACTTATAATATCTTTTCCAACAACATTATTTCCAGTAAACTATCATAGTTAATGCTTTTAATTATTCATAAGACTTATAAAATTAAAACCCATATTTTATGTGTTTAAAAATTTTTTTTATTAAATAATGTTTTGATATTATACAAGAAATTACAACTGCCATAAGCGTATAGCCCGAATGGGTAGTAAGATGCGACGCTAAATATTATTATTACAACTGCCATAGTTATCATTGCACATTTGTATACAGGTGACTATACATACGATACTTTGAATGCATTTTCTAATTGTAATGACTAATGAGTAATATATACATACATCATTATTAATATACTTGCATTCACTCGCATCTTAACTCGCAGTAAAAAAAACATAGATCATTCTACAACTTCAAATGCTATAAAAGAGTGAAAATACGTCCAGAGCAGTGTTTTATATGCTCACAAAGATTCACTAATAAACACGGTCTTGCCTCCTTCTCAACATCCCAACTCATATCACGTGCCATCTTATGTACCCGCAATAACAGCCGCGATGAATGTTCACTGCTTATCACTGGTTTTTCCGACACTATTTCACTCGCTAATGAGTTAGCGTGATTTTATATAGCTTACCCTGTATTCTGAAAAATAAGGAGTACGCAAGAAATCCTGTATAAATCAAATGAATACCTTTAGAATAAACTAACAACAAAAAGTTGACATACAAATATTCTAAAGATGGATTATTTGGTATTCTTATCATTTATCATATTCAGAAGCAAATAAATATTTCACAAAGTTTTGAATTCACAGACAAACCAACTGATATACCCGTTTTTCGTACTGGGAATCTATAAAGTGACGTTCATTTATGGTATATAAAACTAACCTGAGGGAAGGTAACCAAATCTTAAATTATATTTTTATATTAATCCTTTATTGGTTTAAGTTGTGCTAAAAAAAAAAAAGCGAGGAGTGTGCTGACTAAAACACAATGTTAAAACAGATATATAATTTTATTATGTATTAAAAGCTTTGCAAAATATTTTAACTCTTTCCTTTTTGAGCTAGTAAGAACATAAAAAAGAATGGCACAGAATACATACTTATTTGTTAAAAATTAAAAACAAATTAAATATATTTAATTATGTAACAGTTTACAGTTTAGAAAAGGAATGACTAATTTTCAACATTTCTGGCATAAGTCGATTGGCTATTTTGAATCCACCATATTAAATTTTCGTTTGTTTTTATTTTATAGAAAATATTAGCTTAAGAACTAACGACATGCCAAATTTAACATTTCTAGGATATTTAGAATTGGTATAATAGTTTATGTGGACAGACGGATATCAAAACTATATCAAATAAGGATGTTAAAAGTCCGGCTACACTATTTATATATGTAATTTTTTACAGCATTGAGATAACCATGACAACCCCAAAATAAATTTGTCAAAGAATAGATTTTAAAAACAAACTTTAAAACAAAACATTAATCATCCAATAAACACAGTGAAAAAATGGAAGAAAAACCTAGAAAAATAAATATTTGCTAGTAACTATCAGAATATTTTATGTGAAAATAATATACATTGTTATAGAAAATAATTAGATAAAAGAGCACATTTTAACAAAGAGCATAGATTTGTACTAAAAGTTACCTGCAAAATATCAATTTTATGCCACAATAAAAAGTTGTTTTTTCTAATTGTTTGTGAAACTATTTCTTGGATCCAGATTTCAAATATATAATTTTCATTATTCTATGATTAGCCCTATATATAATGGTATCAGTGGATGCGGGAGAATGTTGTGAAGAAAATTGTGCATCTTACTCGGGTAGGGAGTTAAATTAGTCGTTCTAGATGGTGATACAATTTGAGACGAGCCAAATTATCTTGAGGCAAATGGAGATTTCCAATTTCCAAATTCTCTGGGAGAAGGGTCATTTTAACCTACTTAGAACCCAGCTGAAACTAAAGATGCCAGTTTAAAATTATGCCCTGTATAGTAAAGAACTTGTCGTATAACCTGCGTCATTTGTGCACGATAAAATAGTTTAACTTGATCTGGGAGTTTATTAAACATAGTCAACATAGACACAAGGAATAACTTTTTCTCATCCTATTCATTTGATAAAACATCTTGACAATTATATCTTCCCAATTAGTTGACCACAGCAACTCCAATTTCCCCCTAAATTTTTGTTTAGACATCACCGATGCAAAAGTAGGCAATTTAAAACTCATTTAAAGCTGGACGCTTTGGTATTTCTCTAGTAAATAATTCAATGTCAAATAGTTTTTATTCAATTTGTCAATTATTTTAATATACACTCCAATTTGAGACAAATAATCCAACGTCTGAATGTAGTGGCAACTCCGCACTGATTATTTCTCAAAGTTAGGCGATCAGGTAGCTGTCGATAGGCATTGTTGTCTAGTATGGCCACCTACATATAATATAAAACTCTACGTGCTGGCTACCAAGTCACGGCGTTTATGCTGCGGTGACCAATTCGCAAATATGTCCGTAGCCGTCTGTTTGGATGTTTCTTTTTTGTGGAATAGCTCACATAAAAATGCTTTACAGCTTCTAAAACCTGGGTTACACGAGTCTAGTTTACTGGTTACTAGTAAATCTGCATTTACAAGCTAGCCCCTCCATCGACTAATAACCGTCTCACACGAAGATAGTTAAACTTTCAGTAAGTACAGTATTTTCTGGTTAGTTGTTATGTTAAAATGTCATCTGTTGGTGTAAGGCGTGATGTTTTGAGGAACTTATGTTCAATTTCTACTAGCACTAGCGCTATTTCATGGCGATGACACGGGGATATTTTTGCTCTAGTTGCTATTGGCGAGTTGGTTACGGATCTTGTGCCGTCGATTAGTGGTAGTAGGGCTAAGCATTTTTAACCTCACTAGCCGCTATCAAAACACTAGCCAGCTTGAACTAGTAGCTAGCAGCTAGTAAACTAGCCCCATGTGACCGAGGCTGTAAAGGCTGCGTTATCTTCACAAATAAATATGATAAACCAGACGAAATGAAGACGTTTTAGAAAGGAGTTTAAGGACATTGCACTGGGGGAAAATAATGTTAATTTTTCCTAAAGTGACTAATTTAGCTTCGTCATATGTAATGATACGATTTTACTTGAAAGCCGGTCCCTTATTGTTTTTCCATGTAAAATTTCGCATAAAAGCATATCTTTGGTATGTCTCACGTAACTTCCTTTCTCTCTCCTGATCTTTCTCACTATTCCTAGGTAGTTACTTTCTCTTACTATATTAATGTTGGTTCATATGTTGCTGATAATTTCACAGGTCCATTACAGACTCAGACTTATACTATGAGTGAAAAATGACCCTAAGCAATTAAGGAATCTAAGATAGCTCAGAGGAAGAACATTGGTGGGATTAATCAATGGTCCTGGGTTTGATAACTTGTCTAGGCGACATTTATCAATTAATTTAAATTAATAAAAAAATGTGGTCCCGTTCATAGGTACAGTTTCGTAGATAAAATTATGCAACCTGTGTGTTGATATTAATTATTTTAAGTGTAGCTTTGTTCTGAATTTGTTGCACTGACCTCTAATGCAATTTGGTTTAATATGATTACACTAGTGGGATATGGTTAAGGTAGATATTAATTAAAGGATATGTTATAGCATATACATGTAAGGAAGGAATAAAATATTTAGATTAAATAACCAACAATACACCTTATTAGGATTTGACCCCTAACCTCCCCAAAGCTATTAATCAAGTCTATTGTGATAGTAATATGCTTAAGTAGAGCGTACAGATTCCAATTTGAGTGCGTAACAACAGTTGTAGAAAATAATTCACTTGATTTAAAACAATAATATTGACACCTTGTATCAACGAATTTACCTTAAAACAACTTTAATATTCAAATCAATTATTTAATATTAGTTGTAATAATTATTTAGAAGTTATCAAGCCAGTATATGATAAAACCAGATTTGCAAATGTTTATTAATCTATGTGATAATCTAATGTTTTGTAAATTCATTGAAAAATGAACTATATACATATTTTCTAATACGTCTGCATGACACTTGATTTTAAACCAGTCTGATCTTCTCCTCGACCAGGAGTCCACTCTACTTTCACATCCAACACAGCTGCCCCATCCGCTAGCGGCAATATCAAGCACTTTTATCACATACGACCAAACATGCCATCCACCTTGAGAGAAAATACTTTTAACACTCTTACCTGAATATTTTTGATGACACAATAAATACAAATGATAAGAATAATACACATCTCAATTAAAATTAAAAAGCACATAAAATGGCAATGAATAATAAATGTTTAAAATATCTCTGAACAATAAAGTCAACTAGAGTTGTGAAAATAAACAATATAATTTGTTCTATTATGAATGCCTTTCTTTATCCTTTGAAGGTATCTACAGAATTCCAAAGGCTCACTTTGACACTGCCGATAATGTTTTGATTGTGTAAACTCGCTTCAACTCATCGCTTCCAGGATGGAGTTCAACATTGCGAGCTAGATTCCATTTAAGGGGGGGCAAGTTCGGAGGAAAACCATATCCCCTGCCTTGAAGTTCGGTCGCTCCTTTGATCATTTGGCACGTTGCTGGAGCTGATTGAGATATTCTCTGGAAATGCTCATTGAGAAGTTTTTGCTGCATCATATGTTGCACTCGCTGCCATTTCTGTTTTGAGCCTATCAAAAAACGACTGTATTTGTTAGAGAAAGGTTAGAGCCCTTCTTCATCAAGCCTCGTCCTATAGCTCTACAAATATGGTTTAAAAGTCGTTGAAAAAAGGCAGCTACTACATTCTAACACTTTTGTCTATTATTAAAACTCATAATAAAGGGGTTTTTTTTTAAAAGAAAACTAGCCCATTTGTAATCATTCTACTTTGGTGTAAATCATATTTTAAAATAACGTATCGTACAATATTTTTTATATAACACTGTGTCTTCCTAACCTTTCGGTTTATACGCTTATGTACTAACTACTCTAATGGTTTTAGGGATAAGGAAGGTTATATTTAGATGAATTGTAACCTCATTTCCTTGGAAGAAGAGAGGGAAAAAGATTAGTAAAACCACTCTCATTACACTCGACATAGATTCGATCCTTGATCTCCCCGTCATCGGCACTCTAGTCAACTGCGAGTGTAGCGCGTTAGACCATGTAGCCAACTATGAGGGTATAATTTAATTTAATATGGCACTAGAACTAAATATCTGTGCAGAAATTCCTTGCTTACAAATTAGGGTCCTTTAATGAAGAATATCGTCAATGTGTAACACACTTGGGTAGATAATGGGTTAACTATAAACGTTTAAAGACAAATAACGTAAGATATGAATTTTAATCCCGTAGCTCCATGATTATAATTTACATTTCATTATTAGTTTTGACTACCACGCAGGCCCGCTCGTTCCAGTCTGACCTTGGACATGTTGTTGAATTCGAAAACATCCCGATTCTGTCAAAACACGTGACGTCACCTGTTGGTCT